>JAOPTO010000856.1:191075-207774 GCA_033822845.1 Tetrapedia diversipes
ATGGAATATTTCATATTAATTAATCTGTTATTTTCGATGTTTCAATAAAAATTTTTAATTGTTCAATGTGGTACTTTGTAGTTCAAAGTATCCTGTAATTAACGGTAATGTTCAAAACGCACTAGCTGTCAATTTTTATTCAACTCTTACAATGTGAAGTAAATAGAAAATATGCTGCACGGAAAACAGAACCACTACACAATCAAAGTCGACCAATTCAGATTCTTCCTTCGCGAATGAATTTAACAATCGTATAATAATTCATGGAAATGCTCAAATTGTCTGCCTTTTCGTTCGACTAAACTACTAGACCACTTTAATTCATCTGCTTTACTACTGTGAATCAATGCAAAGGAAGAGGAAAAGGAAGAAAGGAAAATGTTAGGGTTACTTTTATTTATTTCAAACTACTTAATACTACTTAAAAATAGAACGCTCGCATCCCTCGTTGTCTTTGGTTTGTGTAGAATTTTTGTAGCTTGTTTACCTGTGAATCGGTGTAAAGGAAGAGGAAAAGGAAAAAATTAAAATGTTAGGGTTACTTTTATTTACTTAAAACTACTTAATACTACTTATAGCTATTTAATACTACTTAAAACTAGAACGCTCGCATCCCTCGTTGTCCTTGGTGAATGTGGAATTCCTGTATCTTCTTTACCTGTGAATCGATATAAAGGAAGATAAAAAAGGAAGAAAGGAAAATGTTAGGGTTACTTTTATTTACTTAATACTGATTAAAACTACTTAAAACTACTTAAAACTAGAACGCTCGCATCCCTCGTTGTCCTTGGTGAATGTGGAATTCTTGTATCTTGTTTACCTGTGAATCGATGTAAAGGAAAAGGACAAGGAAGAGGGAAAAACGTTAGGGTTACTTAAATTTACTTAAAACTACTTAATACTACTTAAAACTAAAACGCTCGCATCCCTCGTTGTCCTTGGTGAATGTGGAATTCTTGTATCTTGTTCACCTGTGAATCGATATAAAGGAAGAGGAAAAAGAAAGACAGGAAAACGTTAGGGTTACTTTTATTTCCTTAAAACTACTTAATACTACTTAAAACTAGAACGCTCGCATCCCTCGTTGTCCTTGGTGTATGTGGAATTCTTGTATCTTGTTCACCTGTGAATCGATGTAAAGGGAAAGGAAAAGAAAGAGGGGAAAACGTTAGGGTTACTTAAATATACTTAAAACTACTTAATACTACTTATAGCTATTTAATACTACTTAAAACTAGAACGCTCGCTTCCCTCGTAGTCCTTGGTGCGCGTAGAATTTCGTTGCAGTTCTTGTATCTTCTTTACCTGTGACTCGATGTAAAGGAAAAGGGAAAGGAAGAGGGGAAAACGTTAGTGTTACTTAAATTTACTTAAAACTACTTAATACTACTTAAAACTAGAACGCTCGCATCCCTCGTTGTCCTTGGTGTATATGTAATTCTTGTGTCTTCTTTACCTGTGAATCGATATAAAGGAAGAGGAAAAAGGAAGAAAGGAAAACGTTAGGGTTACTTTTATTTACTTAAAACTACTTAATACTACTTAAAACTATTTAATACTACTTAAAACTAGAACGCTCGCATCCCTCGTTGTCCTTGGTGTGTGTAGAATTCCGTTGAAGTCCAAGTGCTGTTTCCTAAAATTCAATCTAAAGAAAGAGGAAAAATAATATTATACAAATTAGTTATTATACAATACAAGAAAATATATAGTGATTGGAAATACGATCCATCGATGAGAAATAAGTAGAGACAAACTAACGTTGAAAAATTAGAAGAGGCAACCCATCGATGAGAAATAAGAATAGATAAACCAACGATGAAAAATTAGAAGAAACAATGAGAAATAAGAATAGATAAACCAACGATGAAAAATTAGAAGAGGCAACCCATCGATGAGAAATAAGAATAGATAAACCAACGATGAAAAATTAGAAGAAACAACCCACCGATGAGAAATAAGAATAGATAAACCAACGATGAAAAATTAGAAGAAACAACCCATCGATGAAAATTGAAAAGAGGGAGAGAGAGAGCGGGGGGGGGGAGAATCCAACGAAGAGTAGTGGAAAAAAACATAAGACCATCGAAAAGAATAAAAAAAAGATCCATATTTGACAGAAAAATTAATTTTGAATTTTATAGGTGCCAGTTGGTCCCCCACGACCACACTGGTCACCTTGAAAAATTTCGGAAATGGAAACGATGTTTCCGATCCGAGGATCGAAAGACAAATGAATGAAATCATGCTCGGGCGCTCCTTATATAGCCCGAACGTCCCCCCACTCTCGACCGATCGCTGGATCGCCGTCGATCGTTGTCAAAATCATAGACAGTGATTTTTCAACAATAAAACCCTTTTATTCATTATTTTTACACTTTTTTTGTAAACTCACAGTACCACAGATTGTTAATAACAATTAAGTTAATTAGTTTAAACATTCTTTTGCAAATAAGATTTATTTTCACTCGATTGACATTAATGTTCGGCGTGAAATTATATTGATTTATTCTTACTGTTTTTTTTTCGAGGTAAAAATAAATGCACGGTAATTAAAAATGATGTTGATCAATGATCGTGGATCCACGGTGCAAATAAAAATTATGTTTTTTACAAAATAAACCTGTAAACATTGAAGAAAAGCTGATGATTTATAGATTTCTTATTTTGTATCACTTGTCTTATTACTGTAATCGATTATTTTACATTTATGATCGCAAAAAAGAGAGGTAATAATCGTAACAAATAATAATTAACGTGTAATTAATTTTTTTCTCCGTTCCCATTCTTACATTTAATTGCATAAAATTGCTAGAAAGTGTTAGAATGCTTGTGAAAAGATTATCGATAAATTTAATACGAGGAATTTCTTAGGAACTATTAAACGTGTTAAGGGGGTATTGCTGTTCAAAATGTCATTTTTTCAGTTCTGTAATTTCAAATTTTATTTATTACTTCAATTGTCACGTAACTTAAAGCTAGTTAATTTATACATCGAATTACATATCCTGTAATTTTAATCAATATGCAAAATACAAAGTAAACCTATATTGTTTAACATGTTCGTCTCCACGACACCCATATTTTTCTTAAAGTTAAATAGGAATTTAAATTGGAATTTTAAGAGGAATTCAATGGAATAAGCATTGAAGTATAATATATATAAAATAAAAATTTTTGCTGTTTTTATATTTTTTTGTTTACCTCAGTTTTCTATGCAATCCGATTTGGGCCCAGCGAAAAACTCAATCGAATCACGTTGGGCGACGAACGTGTTAATTGTCGTTCTGTCCCCACCTGTTTTATATTAATTCAAATGAATTCAACATAATGTACGATCATTATCCTCATTGTTCAAGCTGTTTGTTCGTGTGCAGCGACGGTCAAAGTTAACTTTGCCAACGAATTCGGCGGTGCTCGGAGATTAACGCTTGTTTTGTTGCTTCCTAGGGTACTCGAACTTGCGCAGACAACTGCTTGGCTGCCTTGCACGTTCCTAGCGCTGATAAAATGGATAACGCCTGTGAAACAAAGAAAATAGTTGTGATAATGGTCGATGGTGCTGTTTTGATTGGGCAAGCAAATCGAATGAAACATTTTAAGAATAATTATATATTCGAGTCATACATCATTCTATTTAACGCTAGATTTATGGACAAGCAATTACTTGAATCTGAATTGTTAGATGATTTTGTGATTAGTGTCTTACTTTGCATTTCGATCAATTTTTCCAGAAATATTTTCTACGATTATTATATCAAATACTATTGAAATTCAAATATTCTCACAATAACACACGTATATTATTAACTCTTTGCGTTTGAGAGGTGGCCATTAGTCGTCTAATGATGTTAACGTCAAAAATGTTCAAAGTCGAATTTTAGTATACTATTATTATTATTATTAGTATACATTATTAATTAAATTAAATTAACTTTAATCCTTTGCACTCGAGAGGTGACTGTTAGTCGTCTAATAACACTAACTTCACAGATTTTTAAGTGCAAAATATTTACTAAGATTCTTCTATATTAAGTTAAGTTAAGTTAAGTAATATACAAGTAATAATAGTTAAGTAGTAATACAAGTAGTAATAGTTAAGTAATATATAATAATATAATGTATCACTATTTACCATTTGAGTCTGACTAATAAACGAACGAACTAAAGTCTGAAAATTTGCGAAACTATCATTTGGTGACCAACAGTCACCTCTCGAGCGTAAATGGTTAAAAAATAGCGTAGGAAAAAAAATTATTTGAAAATAATTTATTGGATTTATTTGTCCATGACTAACGATTATTAAAGGCGACGATTTGGAACAAATGTATTGTGGGGAACTCGATTTTATCATTGAATCGTTGAATTTTTTAACAAATCATAGAAGAGTTTTTTAACAAATCTGCAAAATATAAAATCTTACCACTGGAGATGGACACGTCCAGAGTTGTGCTTTGAATCGTGTTCGTTGGGTTGTTGAATTCGATTACTCGACGGAAAATCGTTTCGTCTGCGTAACGTTTACCGGCGATCAAATCTCCGATAAACACAGGACTGCGTTCCTCAGGATTGACGTCTAGCTATTGAAAAAATCGAAATAGGAACCAAAATTAATCGTTGAATAGAATAAAATCAGAGTTGACTTTGGAATAATAATAATAATGAAATGTTTTTTACGTTTTCCTATTAATATTTCAAATGAAACCAAATTAAATATTATATTCTCAAATGTTTTTCTTCAACTATTATGATAAACTTTGTATAATTTTGTTAAGGTGCTAGGTTTGGGTATAGTTACAAAAATATTTCCATAATTTAATTAAAGTAATTTTTTTAATATATGAAGTCTTTATCAGTCTTTATACTCTTATCATAGTCTTTGCAATGTCAATGTTATGCTACTGTTTTGATATAATTCAGTGTTTCGTGCCAACGTTAAAAAATTCAAACAACTTGACCAGGGATTGATAACAAATTCTTAAATCGAATATGAACACATATATAAACTGGATAATTGGAAAATCATGATTAATTTTTAGCAGTAGCTAATTCCATTATTATAATTCTATGATTCTATTTTGTGTGAAGATAAAGAAAACAGAAACTGTCAAAATAATCTCATCTCAATTTTTAGTGTTAATTAGTTGGAGTAAAAGGTATTCTATTCTTTAGATCGTGATAGATCGTTAACAGATTCGTAATAAGTTGAGAAAAATGAAACATTACTTAATTAAATTGAAATCCAACAAATTTCACATGCTTCAGAAGATTTTACACTTAAACTTGCTTTGCTTTATTTCATAACAATCAGTAGTACTTAACGATTTTAATTCATAAAATAAAACCCAAAATTTGCCACCGTCACTTGATACTCAGCGATCTAATACTGTAATAAGTAGTTTGCATAAATCCTATCCTTTGATTTCGTAATTGTATAAAATATAACAAATTTTTAGTTTGCAAAATACCGCTAACATTTAATTACTGCCCACATATACTATTAAAAATTGTTATAGAAAACACTTGTTGTTAATTTATGGTAAATTTATGGTAAATTTATTAATTTAAGGTTAATATGTGGGTGTTTAGATAGATTAGTATAAATACTTAAAATTATAATCTATACAGTGACCCACGAAATTGATCGATGCAATTGTAATTTTAATATTTACTTATTCCTCTAATAAATATTTTTTATCATAGCTCCTGAACTTTTTAAACAATTATTGTAACTTATAGTCGATAGCTGTATTTTAATTAAACTATAAATATAATCACCATATAATTATACTTTCTTTTTAAATTAGTTTGAATTCTAAACAATTTAGAGTTTCTAACTGAATGTAAAACTTGCGTATTCCAATATGAAGATCGTTCAGAACAAAAACAGAACGCATTTTCAAAGATACAACTTTTCCGATCGTTCGAGTGAATTCGCAGCAGCTTAACGGTTCTCCACTGACGACCAGAGAAAATCCCTTGAATTCGCTCACCAATTTTGTCTTCGGCACCACATTGTTGCTGTCAAGTTCGAGCTGAACATTGTTGTGTTGAGAGATATCGATAGCAGAATCGGCCAGGGTCAGCTGAAGTGTCAGGGCCACGGAGAGGACAGTGGCAATCGAACGAAACATTTTGTACGGTTACGTGACTGTGACTGTGCCGTCGAGGATGTGCACGGTCTCTTTTATAGACCGTTCCAAAAGTCCGTCAAGGTGAACGTGACTTATCTGAACGGTTCTTTTGTGATTTCTCCACTGCCTCCTATCGTGCTCCTCCTCGTGGAATACAAATAAGGGAAATGCTGCCGGGTATAATGGCACGTATGTTATTCGCCTCACGACGGAACCGACCCTGAACGATGAATTTTTCTGCCTTTTTCGCCTCTTTTTCGCGGCTCCTAGGGTAATCGTACGTTGCCATCGTTTAAGCGACGTTGTTCGTTGATCCCTTCTTTTTTTTTCCCTCTGTTTCGTCGATGTTATACTTGCTTTTTCCTCAATCCTTTCCTCGACGTTTCATGCCAGTTCAGAGAAATGCGTTTCCTTTTTTTTTTGGAATAACCACTGTTTTAGAGTTTTGATTATTTGAATTTAGGAACAGGCAGGGGTTTCTAGGATATATTTATGATAAAATGATTTGTATTAATTGAGTGGTGAACGGGACTGTTAGTTTGAAGGATCTATCGAAATGCAAACAGGTATTTTAATAACTTTTAATAACTTAGTGATCACTTAGTGATCTTAATAACTTAATGATCACGTAAATCACTGTAAAGGACTATGTAACGTTTTATTCATGTGTTTTAATTATTTTTAGAATTACACATTTATTTTTTTCACGGAAGATTTCTAACAATACTGTATTAAAAAATATATATAAATGAAGATCTAAAGAAGGTCATTAACTAGTCCTTTTGTAAATAATCTAACGAATTACTTATCAATCTTGTAGATATACCACCTTTATAAATAAATATATTATTGTTAATCGAATAAAAATTAAAATTTTGTCATAATAGTTATAAATACTTTATTATTGCCTAAAAAATAGAATAGTTTACGAAAGTACACGTATTTTTATCGCACTTTACTGCCCTAGTTTGAGTACCTACCTACTCACTCTTGTGATAAGTATAGTGTTATTCAGATCATTGACATCATGGGGGTAGGTACTATCATAAGTGCCCGTATGCACGTCTCGCAGTTTCTCAGAATTCGTTATACGTGATTATAATTTTGGTCCCACACTCTGAGCGCCTCTTCAACTTGAAGGACCTGTTTTTATGTACTACACAGTGTACAAGGACGTAGTGGCACTCGTAGTATCTCGTACAACAGATATCACAACATGTAATGTGATTTTTGTAAAGTATCAGAAATAAAATTTTAATCGTCATTTCAACGATCTCCTATTTTATAAATTGAAACTACAAATAATAACAAATTAGAGTAATTTTATTAAGTACGAATTATAATTTGCATTGTGAGTTTCACTGAATTACTCGTGATTATATTATTAATGTAAGGGATTAACCCCTTGATGTCGAGCACTGCCAGATAGAAATAGAAAAAAGAGTTAAGCTTCATACAGACAATTATAGCATTAATACTAGAACTACTGATGATTAGGGTATATCTATTAGAGACGAAGAAATCAATTTGAAAACTGTATGAAAAATATACCTGATGTAAGGGAAACAAATTTTAGCAATCGTAGTAAAAATCATAGGAAATTCAATAGGAAATCATAGGAAAAATCATAGGAATGTGTCGACACTACAGTAAATTTACTGCGTTTCTGTGAAAAATTACAAATTGGGTCATTTTGACCCCCCTGATAGTTCTAATGTTAATGAGCTAAATGGACAACGATTTTTAGCACCTGTGCTCTAAGATAGATACTTAACCCTTAACACTAGAACTACCAACGATTAGAGTATATTTATTGGAGACAAAGAAATCAAACTGAAAAATGTGCGACAAAAATGCCTGATGTAAAAGGAAGATAAATTCATTTCAGCCCTTTTATTAACACTTTACTAACTGCTAGTGGTTCAACATACGCACCAGCTCATTTTGACATGGTTGCATCGCTAATGATTTTATTATTGAACGATATTTTCTTCACGTAATTAATAGTTTAATATTTTTTTATAGCATACGTATATCCCACTGAAACGTGATACCTTCGTATAAAGGACCGTTGTAAAATTTATAAAAGGAAGCACGTAAAAAGCCGATTAATAGGCTCTCGTTTGATAAAGCGTTAACGCGGATAAAAAGAATATGTAAAATGCTTAAATATTTCAGTTTCAAAATGCTGTAGAATGTCTTATTATTTCTGAAAGTTACGAAATTTAATACTAAAAAGCATATGTGATACACAAACATTCAAGCAAACTATATAATCTTTTTACTATTAATTTAAATAACTAAAATTTAATCTAAGAAAAATTGACTCTTCTATTATTCCAAAACTCTTGTATCCGAACACTTTTGTCTTCCTATTATTTCATATATAGAATATGTGAAATGTTTAAATACTTCAGTTTCAAAATACTATAGAACATTTCTTATTATTTCAGAAAGTTACAAAATTTAATACTAAAAAGCATATGTGATACAAAAACATTCAAGCAAACTACATAACCTTCTTAATATTCACTTAAACAATTAAAATTTAATCTAAGAAAAAGTGACTCTTCTATTATTCGAAAACTTGTATTCGAATACTTTTGTCTCTCTATTACTTCATATACAAAATACACGAAATGCTAAAAATATTTCAGTTCCAAATTGCTATAGAACATCTCTTATTATTCTAAAAAGTTACAAAATTTAATTCTAAAAAACATATGTATACTGTACACAAACATTCAAGCAAACTATATAACCTTTTTAATATTCACTTAAACAATTAAAATTTAATCTAAGAAAAATTGACTCTTCTATTATTCTAAAACTTGTATTCGAACACTGTTGTCCCCCTATTCCTTAATACATAAGAATACTCTACTATACTGTTTTATAAAAACAAGTCAGATGACTAATTTATGAACTCCGTCGTCAAAGGGTTGATTATTTTCGATGAACATTTCTGCAACACTGTGTCTTGATTCCCTCGTCGTACTGGACATCGTTAGAACGTTTCCCTGCCCCGAGGCTGATAACGAATCCGTGCGAACTCCGCAGAAAAAGAAGCCAGAGGTAGCTTGCTTCCTGCGCCATGTTCCAAATTCCTCAGGGACCCACCGGGGGCATTTTTGCCTTCGTGTACCGATTCAGCTGCTGTCTGCCAACTTTCTTCGTTGCTCGAACGACTAACTCGACTGCTAGCTGTAACCTATATTCGAAAGCTTCCCCGCTTTCGGTGGCCACCTTCACGAGGAACTTCTTAATAATGCGATTACCGCAGCCTTTCCGGGCCAGCCGTCCTCAAGTTCGTCGTTTCTTCCGCTAATTTGAGCGTTCATCCCTTACGTCGACATCTGGTCGCTGTGTTTGCCGTCGAATCTGTTGAAGGTTTCGCTGAACGCATTGATATTTTTGTAAATTTCTGTTGAAACTCGAAGATCATACTCGCGACATCTTACTATAACATTTAAGACATTATCAACGCGGTCGTTTATATGTTTGTACAGTGGCTCCAAAAAGGATTCGTACACTATGTTAGAAATAAATTCGTTTAACCCTGAAATTCTGAGTCTGACAGAAGTGTTTGATAAAACTTTGTGGGTATGTAAATTGTAATAGCATACGTATGAATTAATCTCTTCTTTTCATTTAAATGCCATTTTAAAGGGGTGAAACTAGCGTTGAAGTTTCTGAGTTTTCTTTCATTTTTTAAAGATAACTTTGTAATGATACTTGATGAAACAAAATCTTTCAAATAGAAAATGTTTAATTTTTAATACCCTATCGCCCTGCCATAAAAAAGGAACACAGAAATGCTTGTTGTATTCAAAGCGTGAAAAATCGCTGAAACTTTGAGATTCGTTATCAATCCCCTTAAAAGATATTTTGCCGCCAAAAAATTTGCTCTATGCAGGACACACCATGCTCTGTACACACATAAAGATTCATTGAAATCAGAATTTCAGAAGCAGATGAATTTCCTTATAATACAGTGTACGAATACTTTTTGGAGCCACTGTAAATATTTAACAAAATATTATTGCCTAAGAATTACACAGTTAGTTTTATTTGGAAATTTGTAATGAACTTCTTTGAAAACTTTGTGGGTGTAAGAATTTTATTGAATTAAATATAACGTATTTAATTTGGTGAGCAATTTGGAATTCTGTTTGTCGTTCGTTAGGTTTAGAATCTTAATTAACAAGGAAATTTGCAATGCTAAGCTATTGTTCTCTTGAAATAAGGATTTTTACGTAACTACATTACATTAATCCTGGATGACTAAACTTAAATTAGTGTTACTCTGTAACTAATCGTTCGACTCATAGACTACGAATTGAAAGCATGTGTATTCTTATATTTCTCTTATTTATTTCAAACAAATTAGCCTAACTTAAAAGAAATATTGTAATGTTTTGAGGGATGAAAAAATAATATTGTATAATAATAGAGAATTAATAATATTGCTGAAAACTATATATATTTATATATTGAAATCGGTAGTTTGAAAAGCTCTCAAGAACTTCCAAGTAAATAAGAAAGAATGCTTTGACATAATTATTTATTAATTATATAAAACCTAGGCTATCCTTTTTTCTAAAATTCTTTCACCATCCTTAAAGTAAAATTAAGAAATTCCATTTTTGCAAATGGTAATAAGTTTTTTTTATCCTATTCACGGAAAATCAAGCAGTTTCCCTGGATAACCCAATATTACACAAGAGTTAATAAATAATGTTATCCTTCTTGCTTTTCATTTTAGTTTAAAACTTTTATTCCACGAATAGAAATGTACAATAAACGGGATAATTAATAATTTATTTATTTTCCTTTTTCCGCCGTAAACAGAGAGATCTTGAAGAAAATACATGGTGGCTCGTTTCACAGACATTTATTTATGCTTTCTCGGGCTTGCTCGTGCAACGTGGTGTGCTATTTAAACACTTGCAGTCGAGTTGTGTGAAAAGTTGCTGAAAAAAAGGAGCGGTTGCAGCGGGTACCAGCCGGCCAGGGACAAATTATTCTCATTTTGTGCTCGGTAATAAGAAACAGCGTGGCCGTTTACAAACGCCCGATTCTATTTCCAGCGTTTCTTCGAATTTTCATTTTCCACGGTTTCCTGTATTACTTATTTTCCTGACTGTCGCGTGAATCACTTGCTTCTTCGAAGGTAAATTGTCAGGCTCTTCTCTTTCTGTCCTCGCAGCGTGAGATCATTCTGTCTCCTTAAAATGGTACCGTGAATAAAATTTCGAGTAAAACGTGCAATGCGAAATATCCTTTATAATATTTTCAATAATTCTAGTATACACAATTTAATTATTGGTAATTAGAAATATGGAAAACCTATTAAAGCGATAAAATATGCAATGTGCTATAGGAATGCTGAAATTTACTTTCACAACAGTAATTGATATATAAAGAGTATCTTGTGTGAAACTTTGAACTAATTTACATATTAAACTGTAACTCTGATAAATTCCAAGTTTAACCCTTTGCACTCGGCTGTCCCCTCTCATGGGACACCGTAATCCTAGCATATGATAGATTCGCAAATTTTCTGACGTTAGTTCAGACCCGGACGTTAAATAGTCATATATGTAAATTTTAATATACGACTTACTAAACTAAATGAAGTTTAATATACGTGAATCATAGTAAATATTTCGAATTTGAAAATTTTTGAAGTTAGTATTATTAAACGACTAACGGTCACCTCTCGAGTGCAAAGGGTTAAATAATCGTAGATCTATGAATTTTTAAATTATTTAAAGAAATGTTTCAGTTTTGAAATATTTATTAAATATCGACTATGTTAAAGAAAAAATAAATAAATAAATAAATGAAGCGTAAAAAATAAGAATAAAATAAAAAAATGTGGAAGGTGATTTTAAAATAAACTTGAGCTATCTTTATTATTTTATTATTCTTGCGTACATTATTATCGTACAAACTTTCATTTAAATTAAAGTTAAATTATTCATGACTCTCTTTGTTCCACATCATGCTTATTCTTAATTCTTCTGTTTTGATCGTTACTTCAGGTCTTCCTGAGAGTTTCCAAGGGCGCCCACGACACAGCAGGACCACTTTCCTGGCATCGCTTCATAGTGTGTTGCACAGCACGATATGATAATTTTATCATCTCTGCAATAACCCCGAGAGGTAAGTTTTCTGAATAAGTTAATAACCCAACTCTACAAGCCATGAGAACATTAAAATCAATAAAATTTGTTACTTTGATATCTCTCGTAATTATATAAACAAACTTTGTCCATTTTAATGTATCCATGGTACCTACAGTAGCGGACAAAAGTTTAAGACCGAATGGTCGAAGAAAACAAATAAATTAATTAATAAGAAATATTTCAATGAATAAAAATCGTATTCTATGCTAATCAATAAATAGTGTTCTATCATAATGACGATAAAACTAATTACTTGAACAATATTTGCATACTATAAAACTATATTTTACGTTGTTCTGTAGTCTTAAACTTTTGTCTGCTACTGTATATAGTAGACCTCGTGATTTTGTTTCCTAATAAATAAACGTAAGACACATCGTTGTCTATTCAAAATCCATCTAATCTTAATTGGCAAATAAAATAATATTTATATAATGTAAAAAATCCTTATTTCTTCTTTAACTCTTTGCACTATAACATTATGCAAAAAGCGTGATATACTTCGAGGTTCAAATTCGTGATACATTTTACAAGCCAATTATGAAAAACCCAAGTCCCGATCGTTTTAATTTTTATAAATGCATTTCTTTTCACCAACCCTGGCACTGTCTTATCTTAAATCATAGTACAAAGGGTTGATATTCTAATTTCGACTATTCTACGAAAACCTGTGTGACCGAATGTACCCTATATAGAATATTAGATATACGTTGAAACAGAGATATTGTTAGTTTCATAACGCGAGTCCGGTTTAGGTTTAAATTCAGCATAACAATATTCGAGTAGTTATTACAAAATGATACTTAATTAACCCCTTGACATACAATGACGTCTGGGAGACATATTAAATATTATATAGCAATGCAAATTTCAAAATAAAATGTTCTGTTTCTAAGCTTGCGCGTAACCGATCAGTTCATCCAAATTAAATAGTATTTTTCGGACGCATCAAATTCCATTTTATTTGAACGTCAAGGGTTTAATAAAATAAAATGGTACATTAAAACACATAAATGAAAACGGATACGTGCAGAATGGAAAAAAAAACATTACACATGGGGCTGTATAGGTAAGAAAACAAAAGAAAGAAACTGAAAAGAAACAAAGAGATCCAATGCTACAATAAAGGTACTAAATTGCGCCAGAAACACGTGGACCAACCGAAACCGTTCCATTTTTCTGAAAAGATCTTTCAAGACGTGTACCAAGAGAACGACACTGTTTACGAGACAGCCAAATATTTTCCGCGTTCGCCAAGAAAGCTCCCAAGCAATTAAGCCGCAGACGATGTTCGCGGTGGTTGTAACGCAACGCGTTTCCTTCTGTTTCCCTCGACAATGCCGCGAGTTTCGCGACGTTTCGCGATGCAAAATGCGCTCATCCCCTTTTACGTGTGTATGCACGGTTGCTTGTCAAGCTCGATAATGAGGAACGCTGCTCGCGAGCCATTCGAAACGAATCTCGTAGCAATGGCGACTTCTTCCCGATGGCCGGGCGTCCGCGAACGCTTCATGACTCCATGAGCTTGACGAATTTGCTGAAGTTCTCGATCTAAATTTAACCCTTTTGCTTCGACAGTATTGTCACTGAGCGGAAGCACACGCCAAATATGTGCGCATTGCACCGTGGTTTTTGTGTATTATACGTTTTTCGAAGTCTTAAATATTGCAAATAAATAGGGTTTTTATATTGTTTAAATAAAATACTCTCTTATTTGAAATATTATAATATTTTATTATACAACGCGAGGAAGGTGCAACTCTAACCATATTTTACGAGTTTTGTCATGAAATTTGCAAATTTAACCCTTTTGCTTCGACAGTACAATTCGCCAAAGTGTTGTCACTGAGCGGAAGTTGACGACAGAAATGTGCACATACGTGGCTTTTGTGTATACAGTTTTAGAAATCTTAAATATTGGAAATGGGGTTTTATATTGCTTAAATAAAATACATTCTTATTTGAAATATTATAATATTTTATTATACAACGCGAGGAAGGTGCAACTCTAACCGTATTTCACGAGCTTTGTCATGAGATTTGCAAATTTAACCCTTTTGCTTTGACAGTACAATTTGTCAAAGTGTTGTCATTGAACGGAAGCACACGCCAGATATGTGAACAGTGCGCAGTGGTTTTTGTGTACACGTTTTTCGAAATCTTAAATATTGGAAATACGGTTTTTATATTGCTTAAATAAAATACATTCTTATTTGGCATATTATAATAATTTATTATATAGCACGAGAAAGGGCAACTGTGACCGAACCTAGCGAGCTTTTTCATGAGATTTGCAAATTTAACCCTTTTGTTTCGACAGTACAATTCGCCAAAGTGCTGTCACTGAGCGGAAGCACACGCAAGAAATATGCAAAGTGCGCAGTAGTTTTTGTGTATTATACGTTTTTCGAAATGTTAAATATTGGAAATAGGGTTTTGTATTGTTTAAATAAAATACACTCTTATTTGAAATATTATAATACTTTATTGTATAACACGAGGAAGGTGCAACTCTAACCGTACTCCACGAGCTTTGTCATGAGACTAGCAAATTACAGTGGTCAAAATTCCTACAACCCTGTCCGGGTCCTTCAGCCCTTTTGTTCTGTTTCTTAACGTTTTCAAACTTTCTAAAGTGCCAGATGTGGCTTGGTTTCTTGGAAAAGGAAGCTCTTGAGAAAGTACGTTAAGAGATAGCTGGTTTATGGTTAATTTTTGCTTCGTAGTAATTCTGTATTCCATTTCTAACATTAAATAACAAAAACTGTGCTTAATAAAACAATCGTTGCTCTAATATAACAAGTACTGTTTACAATTTTAATATGAAAAGATTTATACAAAATTATATTGGTTATTCTAATAACATTAGATCAATTACAATTTGCATATTTACAAGATGCCGGATATATCCGGCGCTCGTAGTCATAAATCGTCGCGTAGATGCCGGATATATCTGGCGCTCGAAGCGAAAGGGTTAACGAGAAACTCAAGTAGAATTCTGAGGTGTCCATGGATAAACTCGCGGCTAACGTCAGGATGCTGTAAGCCACGATAGAAGTTGACCGATTGCGGGTTTGACTGTCGAGGAAAGTTCTTGAAGCGTATGTTGTAAGCGGTGTTGGTGACAGAGAGTTATTTCGTGTGACGAATAAGAAATAATAGATGAGTCTGATTCAGTTGTTATTCGTAAATGATACTAATTAAAGAGAAAAAAAAAATACATCAAAATTGTTTGTTGTATAAAAATTTGCAAACATGCAATAGCGTAATGTTGACATGCACAGCAATCTGCATATCATTATTAATTTCATATAAAGTTATATAGCTTAATAAAAAAAAAGGGAACAAGGTTTATATTTATAGAGATAAAAGTAAATTTGATGTATTAAAGTCATCTGTATGAAGCGCTGGCTGAAATTAGTATATTGCAATTTTCAACCGAACGGTTATGGGACTATATTATTCCATGGATTAACGCAAACACCGTTTCTTTATAAATCAGAGTAAAATATGTTATTGCAGCTGGTAACCTGTCCAGAGATAATCGCGAATGAGAAACGATTAACAATGAATAACAAATAACTTGAATAACGATTAATCATTTATTCGTTATTTTTAACCAAACATTAAACGTTTTATTGGAATAATGTTCAACACTGCTCTTAAGAAGTTTTAAGATGCCAAAATTTATATGAATTTTTAAGTAAACGAATCACGATAGCAATTAACTCAGGTTTCACATTGTATTGGAAACAACTTCACCTTGTCACAACTTTTCATTAATTTTCAGATCACTGAAAAACCTCGTTCTTTTCGCGAACGTCGAATTTTCCTTTTAACTTTGTGCTATAAAGAATTCGCATCTTGACACTGTAACCTTTGTCATAGCACGAAGCTTCCACGATCCCCGTCGATAGATCCCACGTGGCTAGATCATTGCCACGCGCTCGCCTCTTTATTCAAGAAAATACAAACTACCTTTTCAGAACTTCCCACTAATTTTCAAAACATTGAATAATCTCGTTCTCTTCGCGAGTGTCAAATTTTCTTTTAATTTTACACCATAAAGAAATCGCATCTTGGCACCGTGATCTTTATCACAGCACGACGAAGCTTCCGCGATAGATCCCACGTGCTTAGATCATTGCTACGCACTCGTCTCTTTATTCGATAAAGTACAAACCACCTTTCCATTAACAACTTTCCATTAATCTTCGAAACATTGAATAATCTCGTTCTCTTCGTGAACTTTGAATTTTCCTTTTAATTTTATATTATAAGAAATTTACATCTTGGCACCACGACCTTTATCACAACACGAAGTTTCGATCCCCGTCGATAGATCCCACGTAACTAGATCATTGCTACGCACTC
>JAOPTO010000856.1:211125-225282 GCA_033822845.1 Tetrapedia diversipes
AATATATCAGTCCACGTGAAAAGTATTAACCCTTTGCGCTTGAGTGGTGACTGTTAGTCACCAAATGAACAAATTTTAATTAATCTGTTATTAGTTAATTTATTTGTTAGTTAGACTCAAAGAATAATTAGTCATTCCTGTAAATTTTAATATATTACTTAACTAAGCTAAGGGTTAGTAAATATTTTGAATTTAAACATTTTTGAAGTTAGTATCATTAGACGAATAACGGTCACATCTCGAGTGAAAAGTATTGGATTGTCCGGAAAGTTCGTGCCGATTTTGGAGACAGATTGAAACACAGGGAATTTAAATTTTAGCATACATTTATTAAATTATACAGGTGCCATTCCTTTGTACAACCTTTCTCCATCTTTCAGGCAACTTGAAAATTCCATCCTTCCAAAATCTCTCAGGTTTTTTAGCGAAAAACTTTTCTACGTGATTTCTTATCTCGCCAAAGAAATTGCAATTTTTTCCATCAAAGGAATTTTGTAATGATCGAAAAAGGTACCATAAACAGTACATATCTTGTTTGCCACTTCTGTGGCATTTTTGCCGTTCCGATGAAAGAAAAATATTAAACGCCTAAAATGCACTTTGTTTTCTTCCATATTCAATGGCGTAAAAACCTGACAAAAAGTAACGTATTGTACCCAAATTTAATTTCAAATATGCCTGAAGTATTATATTTTACGATATTTACACATATTATTTGCTCTCAATCGTTCTAATACATTTAGACCTATCAAAAATCGGTACAAACTTTCCGGATAATCCAATAATTTGATCACTTGTTCCAATTACACAAAAATTAACATATCGTACCCAAATTTAATTTGAAATATGCCTAAAGTATTGCCTTTTACGATATGTACACATATTATTTGTTTTCAATCATTCTAATATATTTAGACCTGTCCTTATGCCATCTATCAAAAATCGGTACAAACTTTTCTGATAACCCAATAATTTGATCATCCCCTCCAATTACACAAAAATTAACATATCGTACCCAAATTTAATTTGAAATATGCCTAAAGTATTGCCTTTTACGATATGTACACATATTATTTGTTTTCAATCATTCTAATATATTTAGACCTATCAAAAATTGGTACAAAACTTTCCGAACAACCCAATTATTTAATCACCCACTCCAATTACACAAAAATTAACATATCGTACCCAAATTTAATTTCAAATATGCCTGAAGTATTATATTTTACGATATTTACACATATTATTTGCTCTCAATCGTTCTAATACATTTAGACCTATCAAAAATCGGTACAAACTTTCCGGATAATCCAATAATTTGATCACTTGTTCCAATTACACAAAAATTAACATATCGTACCCAAATTTAATTTGAAATATGCCTAAAGTATTGCCTTTTACGATATGTACACATATTATTTGTTTTCAATCATTCTAATATATTTAGACCTGTCCTTATGCCATCTATCAAAAATCGGTACAAACTTTTCTGATAACCCAATAATTTGATCATCCCCTCCAATTACACAAAAATTAACATATCGTACCCAAATTTAATTTGAAATATGCCTAAAGTATTGCCTTTTACGATATGTACAGATATTATTTGCTCTCAATCATTCTAATATATTTAAAGCTGTCCTTATGCCACCTATCAAAAATCGGTACAAACTTTCCAGACAACCCAATATTAAATTAAGAGTGTGATATAGGTCAAAGAGTATACACGCTCGAGCTTTGTACACATCAAACGTGACACGTGGTGCATTCAATCTTGCACGGATTAATTATGCCTTGATTAAAACTTTGACTGTGTCTCCGCGAGCAATTTCTTTGTCCTTACACGCCGTTCTATTTAGTCATGTGCATTCGTTTCGGTTCGTTCTTTTTTCTTCTTCGGTTTCGTTGTACAGTAACATCCTCTAAAGCGGTGTGTAGGTTGCGACCCGACAATAACGAGGCATTTGTACAGCACGATAACGAATGTTTTGGATTAACGGGTTAACATTTTGTTTGTTTACCCGCGGGCGCGAATCCTATTACGCTTAGAACCGGAAATGTGGCGCACTTGGTGTGTATACGTATGTGTGTGGGTGTAACAGCGAACGTGACCTTAAAACGAAGGGGTGAAATAAACCGGTATAATTGGGGAGAAATAGTGTTAAGTGTTGGTTGGTGGGGGGAAATTTTGGTAAAACGAATGTTTTCGAGAAAAAGATTATGAACGTTGGTTATGTCGGAGTAAATGCTTGTATATAGGTTGAAAGAGGATGTCTGGGTGACAAATTGTTCTTGAAGTGAGGTCCTCTAAAGGGACAGTGTTATCCGTAACATCTCTGTTGGGGGAAAAAAGTTTGAGGAAGCTTCATGAGGCTTTACAATTTTTATAGCTTTCTGGGAAAAATAGAGGCATCAACAAACGATCAGTGATTAAAATTATTCATCTAGGTATGCATATAAATAATTATTCTAATATACTTAACCGGTGTACTCAAAGTTTTATCGTATTAAATAATTATTATTGAAAGTAGGAGGATCAAAAAGTTCTAAGTGTACCAAAATTGGTAAAATTAAATGCGACAAAACGCGCAGCATTTTACGGAGAGCGACTATAGTCGCCAGTAGTGGCGAAAGGGTTAAACAATATTTTCTTCGTGTAATTAATATTTTAATATTTCTTTACAGTATACATATGATATCTCTCAGAAACGTGTTACCTTTGTATAATGGAACGTTAGAAAATTTACAAACGAAACATGAAAAAAGCCGATTAATAGGCTTCCAGTCGGTAAAGTGTTAACTATTACCTTGACTCTGGTCAATAGTAGTATGCTTCTTTTCGTTTTTCTGTTCGTGGGCGAAGGTCGAACGCCTTTTAAGGATTTTGAAAATAGGGAGTGGGAGAGGGTAGTGGACAATTGCAAGGTGGAGGGAAAAGTTCGGGAAAGGGAAACCACTATTACCTTGACTCTGGTCAATAGTAGTATGCTTCTTTTCGTTTTTCTGTTCGTGGGCGAAGGTCGAACGCCTTTTAAGGATTTTGAAAATAGGGAGAGGGAGAGGGTAGTGGACAATTGCAAGGTGGAGGGAAAAGTTCGGGAAAGGGAAACCACTATTACCTTGACTCTGGTCAATAGTAGTATGGTTCTTTTCGTTTTTCTGTTCGTGGGCGAAGGTCGAACGCCTTTTAAGGATTTTGAAAATAGGGAGAGGGAGAGGGTAGTGGACAATTGCAAGGTGGAGGGAAAAGTTCGGGAAAGGGAAACCACTATTACCTTGACTCTGGTCAATAGTAGTATGGTTCTTTTCGTTTTTCTGTTCGTGGGCGAAGGTCGAACGCCTTTTAAGGATTTTGAAAATAGGGAGAGGGAAAGGGTAGTGGACAATTGCAAGGTGGAGGGAAAAGTTCGGGAAAGGGAAACCACTGGTAGCAGGGGGTGGTCACCCAGGTGGGTTAGGTTCTGACCCAGAGGATACTCAACGATCAGGCCCAGACCCCGTGGTAATAAACCAGAGCCGGTTTTCATAATGCAGACAACAACTATCGATCCCTAACAGTCGCTTTTGACTCTCTTGAAATGGAGGTTGAACTAATTTATACGGTGCTAATTAGCATAAGAGAAAGAGACGGAGAGAGAAAGGATTGGCATGGTAGAACAAAGGATGCAGTCGTTTCGCGCCATTTTATCAAACGATAACAGTAATCGCTACTGGTTAGTTCGTACGAGTGGACGAATTCAGGTTTTCAGGTTAATGAATAAATTTTGGAAATCAGTTTCTCTAGCGACCAGCACTGTTTTCGTTTTCACGAGCACTGAAACTCGTATCGAGAGTGTTTGAGTTTCGCGATAAATATTATATTACAAGGGTCAGTGTACCTGGCTTGTGTAAACGACGCGAAGCTGGCAATTTTGGTGGAAACGATAAACGGTTCTGTGATCTGTTAACGCGTGTGTGTGTGTAATGAAAAATTGTTGACTTTTAAATGTTTTGAAGTTTATTTTACATTTTCAAACGTTGCAGACTTAATAGGAAAGGTTCAATGTTTACTTGATTAAGACACGTTTAGAATGGTCTTTTGAGAGGAAATTGGAAAAAGTGAGCAGGAGAAAATTAATAAGAATTTTATCCCTCTTATTTTAAACCATAGAGGCAATTAACCAGCTTGATTACATTTTCATCGTTAATTAAGGTTGATATGTAATTTGGGATCTATCATGTTTCATCCCTCCTAACACCATCGATCGGAACCGGTTCATTAAAAACGGGCGTTCCATACGTCAAACCTACACAATTCATCAAAGAAAATTGTTCGAAATGTTTTTTTTATGACATCGATTGTTCGACGGTCCCTGTGGGCGATGCAAATGTCTTCTCTTTTCGAACAGAGGGGGTGCATTCGGTGATACCTTCGATCACCGGATTATTTCTACGGTATGATGCCTGGGGCCTGTCAGGATTTCATCTGCCTTCATTTACGAGCACGCAGCAATCTAAAACGTTTCCTCTCCTCTCCCCTTTCTCTCTTTCTCTTTCTCTTTCTCTCTATCTTTCACTCTATGTTTTACCCTCTCCATCTCTTAGTTTCTTCATCTCTTACTCTCTCTATTACTCTCTATTTCTCACTCTCTCTCTTTATCTCTCACCCTCTCTCTATTTCTCATTCTCTCTATCATCCTCTCTTTATCACTCACTCTATCTGTCGTTTACTCTCTCAATCTCCTAATTTCTTCATCTCTTACTCACTCTATTACTCGTTCTCTCTATTTCTCACCCTCTCATTCTCTTAATTTCTTCATCTCTTACCCTATTATTCATTCTTTCTATTTTTTATTCTCTCATTCTCTCTTCATCTCTTACTCTCTCTATTTCTCACGCTCTCTATCTCTCACCCTCTCTATTTCTCACCCTCTCTCTTACTCTCTCTATCTCTCACCCTCTCTCGTTCTCTCTTCATCTTTCACTCCATCTATTTTTCACTCTATCTCTATCATACATATACACATACTCTCTCTATCTCTCACCCTTTCTTTCTTTTCTCTTTTTCTCTCTTGTTCTCTCTTTCTTTCTCCCTTCGCCAGTGATTTTATTTTCCTGAAACATACCTGGGTAAGGGAACACCCTATAATGGAGCAGTTAAAACCAAAGTATCCTTGCAGGATACGAATGGTATTCAGCTCTCATCTCCTCCCCCCTCTCCTTGACGTTACATCAATTATCAAGAATGCAGTGCTCTTTGTTTCTTTGAAAACCCACTTGTTTCCGAGTTCTTCGTTAATGCATCGTCCATTTAGAGTTTTATGCACCCCCGCATTGAATGCTTGAGTTACGTATGTGCAGTGGCTGCAAAAAGTGTTTCAGCATCTAAATTTGATGAAATATTTCTTATTTCATTGTAACATAATCATTTATCATCAATTACATTAATTAATAAAAAGAATTTTCACTGCAGAATAGAAAATATCTCTTTTTAAAGAAGAATAGATTTTTTTTTTTTAATCATTAACTACATTTCTTTACATTCTTTTAAATATCGATCGAAAACAGAGAACTGGCGTGGCATATTAAATATTGCTTTAAGTTTTATAATTACTATAATTTTAAAAACAGTTTCAAATAATAGTTTGAAGTGTTATACAGCATATTCTGAATTTTTCAACTACATTAATAATTCATAATTGAGATTAAATTTGTTGTAATATGTTAGTACAGTCTGTACAGTCTGCAATACTTCTTCGTGTTATCCATTAAACAGTTTCCTAGAGAATACCGATACAGGGGAAGAGGAGGAAAAAGCATGGTATTTATGAGAAATCATGAAAAGGAAAGCCACGCGCGGTAAATTCCCCTTGAAGAGTCAATATTTCTTGTTTCCTTTGGCCCCGCCACCGAAATTCAGATATAAATCTTACCGTTTTCATTTGCCGCGCACGTTTCTCCGCAAAAAACAGGATCGCGATGCCGCGCGATTTCCCCTCTGAAATTTTTACCAACCACTCGAATCGATCCCTGAAAGATTCCCACTCTCTGTCGTAACATCGTTCTCTGCAAACTTGTAATATCGAGATAGATTTCCGGGATTTTTGCGGCGTTGGAGGATTCTTAACCCTTTTGATATTACCGGTGACTATAGTCACCCATTGATACGGGTCTGTCCCATTGTATGTGTCCAATGGCACACTTCAACTAAATAAGTATATTCAAGGAAAACTTTCTGTGCAGCTGACACGCATGAACACAAACTTGGCTTTTTATGTCCCAAAATTCAAATGATGTCGAATGGGCTTGATGAAAAAACTTTACACTTAATAATTTCAACTTTCTTACTTCCTTCAGAATCACACTCTTTCTGCCTCTCGCTCGCATTTTCCCTGTCATATATTCTTCCAAACACTCGTTTCCTAACTTTCTAATTGTCAACCTTTCTCACTCAAAACATTCGGTCACGTTCACCCAAAATTCCTCAGTCGCGACGTTTCCTCGAGTGCTCATATTTCGTGCCTTAGAAACACTCTAGTCCAAAGATTCTACGTTCACACAGCTATCGCTCAACCCAAGCATTCTTCACATTTTCCCAGAATCATTTACCTACTTTGTGATAAAATGTTTGTTCGCTTTATGACTGTCTATCCAATAGAGCCATATTCACGAAAAACAGTCGTATCGAAAGAGTTGAACCGAAGACTGCCACTTCAACGCGAAGTCGCGATTCTGAAAATCTCTCAAAGTTCCCGTTTCACAGAGAAACTGTTTTCGAGGAAGCTCACTAATTTAATTTGGTCACGTTTACCAAAAATTCTTCAAGTCCTCATCTTTCGTGCCTTGGAAACACTCTAGTCCAAACATTCTACGTTCACACGACTATTGCTCAACCCAAGCACCCTTCACATTTTTCCAAAATCTTAACCACACGGTCACATTCCAATAATAATGCATCACACATTATAATATCCCATCCTTCACCTACTTTGCAATAGAATGTTTGTTTGCCATATGATTGTCCGTTCAGTAAATCCATATTCGCGAAAGACATAGCCGTATCGAAAGGGTTGAACAGAAGATTGCCACTTCAACGCGAAGTCGCGATTCTGAAAATCTCTCAAAGTTCCCGTTACACAGTGAAACTGTTTTCGAGGAAGCTCCACGGCTGTAATGGAATTCACGTGGGGCCGGAACTCGCGCAACTCCTCCACCTTTCCTTTGTGTGGTTGGTCACCGAAAGGGTTGCGTTCCCCGGAATAATTGCTCGCGCAGGGCTGTCGCGCGACTTCGTGCCACTCTGAAGTGCCTCCACTCCCCTTTCTCGTCCTTTTTTCCCCGTCGATTTTTTGTTCGCCTGGCTTTTTACACTTCCGTTTCACTCGAACTTCCATAAGAAGTGGCGCGCCGTTGCTCTGGCGTTTTTCTTTTTCTCTTTTCTTTCTTTTTTTCTTCTCTTTTCTTTTTGCTTCTCTCCCCACTAACGAGCAACGACCGCGGAAGTGCTGAAACGGGGCTTAAACGTTTTACCATGCGACGATTTGCGTTTAATACCAGCAAAAATACCCGCCTCTTAATTTTGCTTAATCGAAATGTTGTTCGCTTATGAGGGCAAAGATTATAGTTAATGGTGGAGTGTTAAGATTGATCGTGGAACCGTTCACGTATAATTTTTGCGTTCAACGTCGATGGAAACGCATTTATAAGTAACGTTAACACTGATTATAAGTATGATGCTAAGTCGATAATTAATGGTAAATCTTTGGTAGTTTGATTTGGTAAATAGAAGTTAATAGCTGTTATTGATAGATCGATTATTTCAAGTATAATGATGGTAATGAGAATAATAAGAGTATAGTCGTGAAGACAGATTTTCCGGAAGTTACATATTGATTTCTTATAGGTGAATTCTAAGAAAAGAATTTGAAAATATCTGATATTCGTTGAGAAAAATACTCTTTTTAAACTTCATAGAAATGGAGCATATCATTATTTCGTTAAATGACGAAATAAGTGCACTAAATTATAAAATATAAAATATTGTATTGTATAACAATACAATCAAATAAAAAGAAAAAAAGAATTTTAAAAATGTAGATACGTGTACAGGTTTCATTTTCCATCCAGACATTTTTGAGTCATAATTTACTAAAAATGTGATTCATTCATAGTCGATTCATGATATGAGAACGAAAACTGTTTCATAAACATTGAAAAACATTATTTTTATTTTTTCTCCAATTTTGTACAACATTTCCTTCAATCAATCAATCGCTCATTTTCAAGTACTAACTTTTCCTTCGAGCTACTCGTGTACAATATAATATACTTTCATTGTTCCCATTACTTAAAAAACGAACAACCTAAACTGTGCCATTAAAAAATTACAATTAATTTTCTCGTTCAGCCTGTGTAGAACTAAAAAAGAAAAAAAGAAAACAGAGCACATTTCCTTTAACCAATCAATCACTCATTTTTAAGTACAAACTTTTTCTTCGAGCTACTCGCGTACAATATAACATTCTTTCAGTAATTCGACTACTTAAAAAACGAGCAATCTAAACTGTGCCATTAAAAAATTACAATTAATTTTCTCGTTCAGCCCGTGTAGAACTCAAAAAAAAAGAAAGCAGAAACAGAGTACAACATTTCCTTCAATCAATCAATCGCTCATTTTCAAGTACTAACTTTTCCTTCGAGCTACTCGTGTACAATATAATATACTTTCATTGTTCCCATTACTTAAAAAACGAACAACCTAAACTGTGCCATTAAAAAATTACAATTAATTTTCTCGTTCAGCCTGTGTAGAACTAAAAAAGAAAAAAAGAAAACAGAGCACATTTCCTTTAACCAATCAATCACTCATTTTTAAGTACAAACTTTTTCTTCGAGCTACTCGCGTACAATATAACATTCTTTCAGTAATTCGACTACTTAAAAAACGAGCAATCTAAACTGTGCCATTAAAAAATTACAATTAATTTTCTCGTTCAGCCCGTGTAGAACTCAAAAAAAAAGAAAGCAGAAACAGAGTACACGTATCGCTGGGATTAATTGATGCTTTTTAATTCCAAGCTTTCGCGAACGAACCAGATGCAGTGATCCGATTCGCAGTTAGATATATGCGGTCGTTGAAAGGGGTTGAAGGTGAAAAAATTAAAACGTAAGATCGACGATGGCCGGGGAAAAATTCAATTTACACGATGCCCGCTTGTTTCTCGCTCGACCGGCCCCCGTTCGCGCCCTGAAATCGAAATGAACGCGTTTCAAACGAAACGAAGCGAAACCATTTGTCGTTTGCTCCAGGTTCGACGCGAGTAGACAACCCCATCGGTATAATTATCGAGCTGTTCGCATAATACGTCGGTTCTTCAACTTCGTTGCATGTTATCTTGCTCTAAGCACGTGTTTCCCGCTGCTCTAATTAAACGTCACTGAAAGTAGGTGAACTTTCCGTGCTTCGCTGATGTTTAGCATATAAACGAGAAAACAGCTGTCAGTGGACGGAGCACGCGTTAACTCGATGTCTCAGACATTTTTTTTATTAATATTTGTGGTTAATATCGTGGTATTTTCTGTGGTTGGCTGTTGCAAAAATTTTGTCCATTACAAAAGATAGAGAAACATGTTTGAAAATGAATTATATTCCTTACTTAGTCTTATTGCTGAAAAATATTTGTAGTCTGTGTTATTAGTAATTTAAAATAATTATGAAAAACCAGCTTGGAGGCCTGATAAATTAACAGAAAATAGCTTTTACAAAATTTTTAACAGGTTTCTGAAGGCTTTAAAATCATTGGATTTTTCATAACAGAAATTAAATCAAAACAAACATTTTCTGCAACACTCTAATAGAATAATTTTGTGACAACAAGAAAATGAAATCATGGTAATTATTGCTTTAATATTCATAGCTTTTTTTTATAAGAAATAGTAAGTTACAAAACCAATTATTGTATTTTTAAATATGTTAAATGATTATTTAATTTAATAATAAAATATGATTATTCAGGATATTTTAAATAGTGCACAAATTAGATAATTGTTGAGACATTTATCATTTATCACGTATTAAACTTCAGAGGATATGAAGAATTAGAATGTTGCAAGAAAAAATTAGACTTTAATGTCGTTGTACATATATATATTACAGAGGTTAACATTTAAATAATACTAAGCTATACTAGCACGCCGTATTCAGAATAATTTAAACTGCACAATTTTTTCTCTCTCCTCTTAGATTTAATCGCTGCCTTCCGCGCCTTTTGCCTTTTATAACCGAATAATCCTCGAATCCAGTTAAAAAGGGATTATGAAAGAAACTCTATCAAAGCTATCCTCTGTCGTCGTATTATCCTTCCTCGTTGAAATTGAATCATTGCGCTCGACGGCGAACACTATTATTTGCACTTGGCTTGGTTGCAGCGAGCATCGACGAAAGATATCTCGGGGTTCGGTCTGTTTTACTTTCGGATAGCTTCCTTCAAACTTATCCTTGGGAACAGGAAAACGATTGAAGCGAAACGTTAGATTATCTTTTTCTCGCTACGTTTGTTACAAATTTTCAGCCAGATCTCTGCAGTCACTTTAAAACCGATGTGAATCACACTTTAATCGTGTTTCACTGCTTCCGTGATTTCTCTGGTTCTCATGATTTCACAGAGTTCAAAATTATAACTCGTACAACACAATTATTATTCCCGTTTAATTCTCTTCAGTTCCCAAATTTATATTCGATCAAGTTCGAGTCACAGTATCAATTGTCAATTGCTTTAATTGTTTTTACGAAAACAGATCATGACTGGGATTACCTAACTATTGTGGGGTCGATCAAAGCATATATTTTTGTTTTACGATTTTAATTCCGTTGCAATTCTGTCACTAACAATATACTTAAACTGTTGTAAATAAAGGGTTCTTACCCTTTTAATAAATAAAAATAGTAATAAATAACAACAACAATTATTATTATAATTGTAATAATAATAATAATAAATAATAATAGTAATAGTAATAATAATAATAAAAAATAATAATAGTAATAGTAATAATAATAATAAATATTAATAAGACTAATAAAAAATAATAATAGTAATAGTAATAATAGTAATAATAAATATTACTAATACTAATAAAAAATATTAATAATACTAATAAAAAAAAATAATAGTAGTAGTAATAATACTAATAAAAAATAATAATAATAATAGTAATAATACTAATAAAAAATAATAATAATAATAGTAATAATACTAATAAAAAATAATAATAGTAATAGTAATAATAATAATAAATAATAATAATACTAATAAAAAATAAAAATAGTAATAGTAATAATAATAATAATTTTTTATTAATTCCTTTTTGCTCCAACTGGATTGCTTCAGTGTCCCTTAAGTCTCGATCCCAAAACATTTCGAAACCTCTCACATAGACCGTCGATTGAAATCATCGCAAAATATCCAAACAAGAACGCCTACGCTACCTGTCAACAGTCGAGCTCGAGGTCTATTTCCACGACGCGAATGTCTCGGAACACTGAAGTGTTGGTGAACCGCGAAAAATCGATGTTGGCCGCGTATCTCACACGCAACACGTCTCGCGGTCTCTGCAACTTCTCCAGAAATTCAGCTTCGTTTCTTTTTCTATACGCTCTCGGTGTCGCGTTCAATTGGATCGAGAAAACAGGCTACACGACGAGTTTCCCGGGACAAGATACCGGGAAACGGGATGCGCACAGGAGCCCGTTGACAGGAACAGCGTCAACGCGAGAGGATGTTGCTTTATGCCGGTAATACGTCGTTTATCTTGCGGTCTATATCTGTCTCACCTTTTGCGACGACGACGTAAATTACCGTGTCCTCTTTTTTCGCGTCCCGTTGCTGTATCTTCCTCCGGGAACAGGGAAGTGTGTCCTGTGCGTTACGATTTCACTCGATTTCTCGATGTTCCTGGAAATATCGAGACGAGGATCTCCTGAGAGTCGATATTTAGTTTTAATGTGAACGATCCTTTGAAGTGCCATCAAAATTATAAAGGATTGAACAATTCGATCGTATAGAGAACTTCTGTGGGTTTTAACACCTTTGTAAAATCTGTCTTCAGTGTCTTGACAATCCTATTAACTTTTATCAATCTCTTGTTAATTATTCACTGTAAGCCTTTTAACCCTTTGACTGCCACGACGAAATCACATGTTTCGCTCTGGATGCCACGGGAGTACACTGCTAGATTCAATATTTCGAAGAAATTAATCTTTTATTTTCAATGTTCTAATAAAAATTTGTAATATTTCAATGGGGCATTTTTTACTTCAAAGTATCCTGTAATTAGCAATAATGTTGAAAATGCTCTAATTGTCAATTTTTATTCAACTCTTACAATTGTAAGTAGTTGAAGCTTTCATAGAAATTAATCTTTTATTTTCAATGTTCTAATAAAAATTTTCAATTGTTCAATGGGACACATTTTACTTCAAAGTATCCTATAATTAGCAATAATGTTGAAAATGCTCTAATTGTCAATTTTTATTCAACTCTTACAATTGTAAGTAGTTGAAATTTTCATAGAAATTAATCTTTTATCTTCGATGTTCTAATAAAAATTTTCAATTTTTCAATGGGACACATTTTACTTCAAAATATCCTCTAATTAACAATAATGTTAAAAATGCTCTAACTGTCAAATTTTATTCAAGTCTTACGATTGCAAGTAGTTGAAGTTTTCATAGAAATTAATCTTTTATTTTCAATATTCTAATAAAAATTTTCAATTTTTCAATGGGACACATTTTACTTAAAAGTATCCTCTAATTAACAATAATGTTGAAAATGCTCTAACTTTCAATTTTTATTCAACTCTTACGATTGCAAGTAGTTGAAGCGCTCCAGTCACCAATGACCACCATGGCGTCACAGTAAAAATTAAGGCCGGTCATGTATGACCAACATGGCAGTCAAAGTGCTAAATTATAATAGAATATTTTATGGCTGATATTCAAAGGGATCAGAATCTAAATATTCTCCCGAGAAACTAATCCCTGAAAATACTACGGGAATAGGATAGGATAAGACAGGACAAATATTGAGAAAAACAACATTTCTTCGGGTAATCTTTAGAAATTAACCGTTAAAAGCCATTTAGCTCCTCGTACGCGTTTAATTGTTTGCATTGCATTCATTAGCCGTATAATACAGTTTCCGCTACTTTAATGGTAATTACATTTGCCTCCGGTAAGCGTTTAGAACGAAATTCCATTAGACAGAATAATACAACGTCATGTTCCATTGTGTAACATGAATAATATTTTTATATGCACGTGCTCAAACAACTTGCTGTACTTATTTCTACATAACTATGAAAGTGTTAAATACTTATGTTAGATAAATCTTTACCCAGGACTATTTTAAATACTTCTTGTATGCTTCTAAATGTTTATATATAAACAGTTACGTTTAAAAACAATTAAATCAAATAATTAATTAATTTAAAAAGAATTAAAACGTATAAAAGAATTATATATTATATATAACACTTTCATTAAGAATTATATATTATATAAATTAACAACTATAAATAGTTGTCATTGAGTTTAAAAATGGGGTAGTTCTACAAGTTGTTTAAAAATAATTATTACTCTTTAAAAAGAGCACTAAAAAAATTATAATACGTATAGCAAAATGCTAATATTTAAAGGGATTATCAAAACTTATTTTGTATCGAGCATTCTTGAATTGGACATTATTTAAATTTTTGAGATTCACCAATAAATATCAATGAAGTGAATTAAAAATACGTAAAATAAATGTGGGGGTAATTTATTGTAAATTGAATTACAGAAGTAATTTTAATTAGATAAGTAGTTATTCTAATATTTGTTTCTTGTTGTATACATTTACCTCCTCATCAATTCTATGTTTCAGTGATTAAAATAATTGACTTAAGTTTGCGTATTAACACTAGAACTACCAGAGCCTTCAAAGTTACGGATTGATGATAATTCATAGCAGCCTTATAAATTCACTTTATCAGGCTTCCAAAATTTACTACGATTCTCCGCAGAACGTGTAAATTAAGATTTATTTTCTGTGTATTCGATATTTTGTCATGTAATTTTCAATTTGATCGATTTCATACAAATAAGTACACTGTAATCGTCGATAGTTCTAGTGTTAA
>JAOPTO010000857.1:0-193408 GCA_033822845.1 Tetrapedia diversipes
TCTTACTATGTGATTGTGTCTTACTATGTATCTTGTTATGCTCTTACTATGTGATTTCTTACTATGAATTCTTACTATGTTGCTATTTCTTACTATGAATTCTTACTATCCATCCCGGCGCCGAAGTGGCTCAGTTTTATATGGAGGAGTTCCACTGGTCACTCCTCCATACCTCAAGGCGATACGCTAATTGGTTAGAGCCAAAAAGTCAAAACTCCAATCAGCCGTATGCCCTGAGTGCCACCAACCCCCGTTCTTGTGCCCTTAGCACGCGTTTCGAGAACGAGGGTGGGGTGAGCCACTCGGAGCGGGAAGTTTCCCGAATTTAGGCAACGAAGGGAAAATTCCTCTAGGCCCATGTGCCTCTCAAGTGCGGGTGTCGGCTGGGCGCCGGGCCTACTGGAAGTCCCTTGTTTACGACATGCTCTTTGCTATTGAGGAACCACGGTTGACTTAGAAATTAAAGCTATTGTCCCTCAGTGGACGTTATGAAAGTTCGACGAAAAAGGTAAAGAAAAGGCTAAAATGTCTTAGTCCTCAAAAATAGCACTACCGGCACGCTCATGTCGTAAATGTCCCAATGGAAACTTCCCGCTGTTGCTTTGTGGGACGGAAGATGCTCTCCCCGTTGAGAGACCTTGGCCGCGTATGCAGCGCAAGGGTTTAACAACCAGTCATTTTGACTGCTGTGGTAGTTCTAGTGTTAAATGCAAAATATTAAAATGTTACAGTTAATTGGTTTTTAGAAGCGTTCAGTCTCATGAAGTGAAATCATGTTTTAAAATTAAAATTTATTACAAATACGGCGTATGCTTGTTACGTTTGAATTATAATATTTATGTCACGAATACGATTCGAGATTATGAGTGGACTGTAGGTTTTTATGTATTTGTGGAAATTTTAAGTTTGCAAAAAAGCACTACAAGCGCGTAGTATACAAGAGTATACGAAATATTCAAAATAAAGTGAGTATATTCCATTTTTTCTTCATTAGGTCTATAACAGTAGAAATTTGCATAAAAACGTGTGGTTGATTGATAAAACAATTGAAATTATGAAATTAAGGTGAAGCTATATTTAATTTAGGTTAAATTAAACGTCCTTATTATTCTTTGTACTATAAAATTTTGAGCATATCGAAATATTTGTTTGTTCTTGTTAAGTAAGAATTGTAAATAACTGTAATTTAGAAAAATGAAGTTCTCAATATAATTATAATTAATTAATATAACTATAATTGTAATATTAATAATTTTATAGGATCAGGTCTAACTGAAACTGTGTATATTAAAATTTAAACCAGATTTAAGCTAGTCTATATCAGATACTTCTCACTCTCAGTTCAGTTTAAATCTAAATTAAAGACTGTCAGACCCAGATTAAATGAAGATTAAGTTATGTTAATATTAGATTTGAAGCATATTTGATATGGCCTGTTCTAAAATTAGCTTAGGCTAGGGCTAGATAATAATGTGCTTAGGTTATGTTTGAGTGGGTTAACCTATAACTTAGCCTATAATCTGAATTAATTTGCAAGTTAAACATCGATTTCAGTATTATGAAAAATGATTTAATACTATTCTCTTTTCCAAATACCTGAACATCACTTTAACCTTAAAATCTTTAATTTCTTGGATTATTCTGTTAATAGAAATGGTTAATAATCGTTTCAATGTTAACTTTAACCTTAACTTTAAACTCAAATTGTTCAATTTCTTTTCTGAATCGTCTTTTAAATAATTCTATTACCATAAAAACATTTTATTATTCCTTTTTCGAAGTACAATTTTTCTAGACTGCCAAAATTTAGACAGAAACAGTTTTTCTTTCAAATGCACAAACGATGCAATTTCAATGACGTTATTTATGGTGCAAGGCTCGCATAAACGTCTTGTACTCGAGAATTATTGTTTGCCTATCATTCATTCGAATAGCCCTAGATAAAAGTACTCGTAATGTCTATTCGTAAAAGATTCACAAGCTGAACGATTGGTCCCAGGGAACCCGTTGAGATAGAGAAACCGTCCTCACAGGAGGCGATCATTTAAGGGTAGAACACATCGAAATGGGTGTAAAACAAACCCTGACTAAGAGTCAGCCCCATAAAACTGACCATTCCAAAACATCGCTAAAATTATATGATCAGTTGTAAGGCTGCTCGCTAATAGTGACAGAATCATATTCAACATACATTCACGGAAACAAGTTAATTTCAATAGAAAAGTCTCGTTTTACCGGATTTGAGAACTACTCGTAAAAAGTGATGCTTTGATGTATGCAAAGTCGATGATTAATATCTAAAATCTTCGAATTATAGACGTTTTAATTTATCGAAGGTTTTAAGTAGCAAAGATTTAACATATGTAGAAAAATTTGACTTACAGATGTTTTACATGAATATTAATAATTTTCCGATTGTGATGGCATAAAGGAAGAAAAATTCAATTTTTGAAGATTAATTATTTCTTTGATACAAAGTTAAAGTTATGATCTTTTAGAATATTACCCTCTACTGTCAAGAAACTTTATTATGATTCTATTCTGTCAGCAAGTTCGATACCTTAATTTCGTTTAAGGTTTAAATTATTTACGTAATTTTGTCTATTTTTTTTCCTAAATATACAAGCTGGTTTTGAAACTTAAAACAAGCACTTTCAGAATTCGAGAAGGTACTAATAGGTTGTTTTGATATTAAGAAGAATTGAATCGCGTAAAAGGAGTACTTGAACCTTGAAATATCGTACTGCAATTTCTCTCGAGTTCAATGCTGTAACCAGAAAACTATCGTAGCTTTAACTTTCAGTTGAAGTACTTGTAGAAGGACACAATCTACTTGGTCAAGGTTCGATTATACCTGAAAGTACCGCTTACGTATCTCGAAGTACTTATAAAGAGTTCGAGCCCATCTGGTCTAGACTTCAGTCTACTTAAAGGGTATTGTTCTTCTTCAATGTCCTCGTGAAACGTTCCAAATTTTACAATGCACTTTGTTTCACTTACAATGTATGATACCTGATCTCGTTATGATTGGTAAGAACTCTCAAATTCCAATTCAGTGTAAACTTTTGATTGTACACATCTTTATTCAAAAATCTAATGGGAAGTCTTATATTATTCGATATAAGACATCAATGTTTTATAGTATACAAACTCAGCTAAAATCAGTTACACATCAATTCATTCGTTCTAATTCAAAATGTTTACATATCTATAAAACTAGATTACATCATCATGTTTTATTTGCACCTTAACATTATTATACGTAAAATACTGAGCTTGTAGTCCCTAAAATTAGTCACACACTAATTCATTCGTTCTAATTCAAAATGTTTACATATCTATAAAACTAGATTACATTATCATGTTTTATTTGCACCTTAACATCATAACAACGCAAAATAAATCTTATTATTTAAAGAAACATTGACAGTGATGAAATCTTAAAAAACGGCCATAAAGTGAGAAAATAGCATTTCAAATTAAAAATTTGTCTTAAGATCTAAGAAATTGTATCGAGATCTGTGAAAGATACAACAATTTTTAAATAATCTCAGAATATTGCAAGATAGGCACGGATTACAGGAAATAATCTTGAAACCTACACAAGTGGAAATTAAATTTTAGAATACCAATAGAGTGAATTAAAAACCTCAACAAATAATTTTGAACTAAAAATTACATTATTGGAAAGTAAGTATTCATAGAACTAGTGGGAACATTTCAAAACACTAATAATATTCCTGTATAGATCATCATGTGTAAGATAATGAAATTACAATGACTTGTGAAACTGATCAAATACTTTCCTTTACTATATTCTCTATCTAATCGCGATACAATCGTTAACCAAAAATTATACCGATTAACAACGTGCTTCCAGATCCCGCACATTTCTGAGCATGCCAAAGAAAACTAATCACAATATATCCAAATTCTTTCTTAATTCACATTTTTAGATTCTTAAATGTCGCTACATATTTTTTGTGTGAGAATGATTGTAATTATTGAAACTGGGTCTTGAGGTATGAAAGAGCGAACGAGAGAGAGAGATATGTGCGAATGGAAGGCCATGGCCAAGACGAATGTATAAAAAAGCATTAAAACGTAATATCTCGTGACCTGTAGGCAACGTGTTTCCAAAATAGTTGAGAAATCATCAAAAAGAGCTTTTTCCTAGAAAAAACCTTCAACGATAAGCTTGAGATCAAATGTTTAAAAATATCGATCATTTCCAACAGTCACCGTGTTTATGTTTTCGCTAACCCTTTTCATCTTCCCCTTACACTAAATTGCATCGCCTGAAAATGCTAATTTTGCCTGAAACGTAGCCAGAAAACAAAGCGCTCGAATAACACCCTCCAGTCCAACAGGACTAAATTCCAACAAAGCCTTCAATCGAGAGAGCCCGACCTCCGATTCAATTTCGCCCGGTCATCGTGACACGCCGTCACTCGTCTTGTCCTCCATCAGCGTCGCCTTAGGTCCGGTCCCCATGAGACAGGTCTGAGCGATGACCGTCGCGCGGGACCAAGGAGATCGGCCGCAAGCAGTCGGTAACGCCACGCCAAAAGGCAAAAAGATTGGGCCTGCGGGCGTTTAGCAAACGAGTGTTGGGCGGGCAAAGGAGTCGCCTCGGCCACCGGCATGATCCTCGCGCAGTGAAATTGATGGCAAGGACAGAAGTTTAGTGGCTGCCTATATATCTCGGCATGGGAGCAGGAAAAAGGCTGGAAATAGGGGAACAGAGCCAGAACAAGTCGCACCCTCGAGTCTGAAAGCTTGTAACGTTGGCGAGTCTGAGCCCACCGGATAGAGGAGAAAGAGAAACGAGCCTGAACCGTACCGGGTGTTTCAGAAGAGCAGGTCCACGGTGTGCAAGACTGTTGAACAAATAGGTTTCGAATTTTCGCGCATTTACAGAAGATTTCAAGGCGTGTAATAGAACAGAACGCATAGAAAGCTTGTAACGTTGGCAAGTTTGAACCTATCGGATAGAGGAGAAAGAGAAACGAGCCTGAACCATACTGGGTGTTTCAGAAGAGCAGGTCCACAGTGTGCAAGACTGTTGAACAAATAGGTTGCGAATTTTCGCGCATTTACAGAAGATTTCAAGGCATGGAATAGCATGGAACGCATAGAAACCTTGTAACGTTGACGAGTCTGAGCCCACCAGATAGAAGAGAAAGAGAAACGAGCCTGAATCGTGCCGGGTGTTTCAGAAGAGCAGGTCCACAGTGTGCAAGACTGTTGAACAAATAGGTTGCGAATTTTCGCGCATTTACAGAAGATTTCAAGGCGTGTAATAGAACAGAACGCATAGAAAGCTTTTAACGTTGACGAGTCTGAGCCCACCAGATAGAAGAGAAAGAGAAAAGAGGCTGAATCATACAGGGTGTTTCAGAAAAGCAAATATAGAATGTACAAGGCTGGTGAAACGAATAGGTTGTGAATTTTCGCTGATTTACAGAAGATTTCAAGGCGCGGAATAGCGTGGAACGCATAGAATTTGCGAAAATATGTAAATTATGTAAAGTAAGGTATCCCTGGTAATAGATGCTAGATGACATAAATCTTTACTTATGTTTCATTCCTTTATTTTTGTTCTCGAAGGCACAAATTTGCATGAAAATCCAAAATTTAGAAATATTTTATTCATAAACGAAATTTTATTTGATCAAACATATTTTCCGTAATATATTTTACAACAAATATTTAGTAGCTTGTAAATATTTATAGGTATTATTTAAAAAGCGTTATACAGCAAGTAATTTGCAATCTTATAATTTGTTGTAAGTGTGTGTGTATGTAAGAAGTGAATTTTCAAATTCGATTATTTCATATTTTTTCATATTTGATTATAAGGGTTCATATAGTCTCTGTTTGTACGTAACTCTCGGAGACACCCTGTATTACCATTTCTATATCATTAATTTTATGCTTTAATGTTTTCCAGTCGCAACATAGGCTTTTTAATAGAAATTAAGGTAAAGTTGTAACCTTAATTATGTTAGAAGCGTGTCATGGCAATACTTGTCTCATTCGTTTCATGACGTACTAATACAAAATTAAAATATGGAACATTTATGCATTTTATAATTTATACTAAAAAAATAAACTATCATATTTCTGTTAACAGTAAAATTCCTATTGTAAACATTAGCTATTTGCAGAATTTTCATATAGAAGTTCCCATTACTAGGAGATTAATGATTCTTACACAGATTCAGAAGTATAAGTAAAACCATAAAAGCTTTACTAGGCATAAATAAATATTACTGCTTTACTAGAAACTGAATAAATAGTTAAACCACACTTTTTTTTATTAAATCTTACGTCAAATTTACTATTTTACTTCCTACAGACTAATCCTTTAATTAGTTATTTGAATTTATAGTGAATACATTTAACGTAGTAACGGACAAAAGTTTAAGACCAAAAGGTCAAAGAAAATAAATTAATTAAAAATAAGAAATAACAGTACGAATAAAATTTGTATTCTATGCTAATTAACGAATAGTGTCCTACCATAATAACAATAAAAATTTATAGATTATCAATATTTGCGAACCATAAAATTATGTTTTACATTGTTCTGTCTACTGTAGATTAATTAATTAATAAGAAATAACAATATAAATAAAATTTGTATTCTATGCTAATCAATGAATAGTGTCCTACCATAACGACGATAAAAATGAATAGATAAACAATATTTGCGAACCATAAAATTATGTTTTATATCGTTCTGTCGTCTTAAATTTTTCTCCACTACCGTAATTCGTTCATTAAAAATTTAATATCCCCCAGCAAATTAATTTCATAAATTCTAATCAAAGATAAGAACATTGTGTCGGCTCTTTCCACATAAACCACTCTGTTCATTTGCACAAATTCAACCGCTTCTTATAAAACAACCTGTACAAAGGAACGGGAACGAGAAATCGTGGTTGATGCTCGGTCATCGGGAAAAACTTTACGCCCCGTCCTCTCTTCCCTGTTCGCGGCAATCCAGAATGTCTGCGGGCGTTCGCGTTCGTGCGCAAAAAGAGGAACACGGGATCGCCACTCCAGCTAGGCCAGGAAGATCTTAAATCGCCATCGCATGAAATCGCCCTTGAAAGCAGCCATCGTCTCGAGAACGGAGCCCTATGTGGACAGATGTTTATGGTGAACGGGCCACCGGTGAATACACATCGGTAATTCCCCGTGCGTTCTATGGCGGCCTTCTGAATGTTATTCAATGCGTCTGGACCGCTCCCTGTTACCGACAGTGATAGGGTAGAACAGACGTCGCACAGTGGGGTATTTACCCTGAAAAGCTGGACAAAAGTCGATTTACAAATTCCACCTAAATCGTACAATTTTTGTTTCTCATGGTAGCTAAATATCCGAGGAATGATGTACCAACTTCATTTCTGTCATTTACATGTTCATAAGACACTGATTGTGAGATTCATCGAAAAACTAGATTCTTATAAAACTCACTTTCTAACCGAATATTAACACTGTTGGAAATTGAATACAGAAATACTACGAAGCAAAAATTAACAATAAACCAGCTTTCTCTTACTGACTTTCTCAAGGGCTTCTTCCAAGAAGCTAAGCCACATATGGCATTTTAGAAAGTTCGAAAACATCGAGAAACAGAACAAAGGAGGACCCGGACGGGGTTGTAAGAATTTCGACCACTGCGTTCTGCTAGTCTTGTGACAAAACTCGCTAGGTGCGGTCAAAATTGCCCTTCCTCGTGCTATATAAAAGTATCAATAAATTATCTAAGTATTATTTCACAAATAAGAGTTTATTTCATTTAGCAATATAAAACCCCATTCCCAATAAACACGTTCCCTGCCGGACATTTTTTTAAAGACTTTCCGTTCAGGCCAGCGTGGGGCGTATACGCCCCACATTTTTTTTATGGTTGACACAAGCATGTTTTTTGTGGTATAATACACAATATTTCAGTAATTTAAAACCATAAATTTAAAAGAAAGGTATATCTCTTTATAAATTTAAACCAGAAAAGCAATCATTTTTAGTTTATTTGACAAAATATTGTTAAAAACATACCTTTTTTTAAAGGCCTTTTTCCGGCGTGGGAGGAAATTTTAGCATGGGGCGTATACGCCCCACGCGGCAGGGAACGTGTTAACTTATTAATAATTTTTAACTGTTCTCCATAAATCCGAAATTTTTTAGGTAAGTTTATACTATATTTTTAAGCAAATTTAACCTATATCTACATACAGCGTATTTGTAGTTATTGATAGTTCAGAATAATCATCGATTTAGACATACTTTTTATCATTCTATAAGTTTATTAACAATTTTGTTATACTTCCGGGTGCGACTCGGCGTTCTTTCTTGTGTCATTATATTTTATGGAGTTTTGCGAATAAGATGCAATCAAAATTGCTTCCAACTGTGTTCAACTCCATGTTTTGTACTTTTGCAGTCGAGCGGAGCCGCTACGGCGCCCGGGAAGTTTGATTTGACCAAAGTGATAATATTTAACAGATTTTGTTGTATCCAATGTAAAAATAAATAAACTAGTGAAATTGTATTATTTGTGTACGTTTGTTTCAGTGTCAAATGATTTTAAAGTACCTGTAAAATGCTTCCCTAATACAGGGTGTCCTAGGTTTTAATGTTCAAACTTTGTCAGTGTATTCCATGGCACAGAGTATGAAAAAAATGTTATGTAAACATAGGTCATATAAAGCTTTATTAAGAAGTTATAACAAAAATTCAGAATAGGAATAGTAATCAACTTGCTGTTACTGCGAGCATTGGCTTCGATAGATCAACAGTATTGTGTTTTTCAGTGTGTTCATGTAAGCTATGTTTACTATCTGAGGTCACCAAACATTGAAACGAATTTTCGCCAATAATAGCTTGTGAGGATCGCAACGAGGACTGGCGTGTGAATAGATTCAAGCGGACACGTTTAAACACTAAGAAATAGGTAATTATTTACTTTAGGGGCCTCAACTCCGATTTTAATGATTCTGAAATATGTTACAGAAGAGAGTATTCTGAACAACTTTTTCCTATACATATAACCGTCGCTCGGCCTTAGTTTCCGAGATATTTGCAAAATTCCTTCCGTGCTACTATATTGAATTTTTGTTATAACTTCTTAATAAAGTTCTATATGACCTATGTTTACATAACATTTTTTTCTTATTTTGTGCCATGGAATACACTGACAAAGTTTGAACATTAAAACCTGGGACACCCTGTATAGCCGAATATAGTCGACGCGCCCTGTACATACAGTACCGGCCTACGGCTTTCACAGACCTTAAGGCTTAGGGAATAAACATTTGAAAGATTTTGAAGTCCCCTTCTACAGAGTGCTTACTCGAATACGTATAGTTTCTCAAACAATTCGATCAGTTACGAAAGCGAACAGGTTTGTGTCTGTCAAGTTTTAAACATTAAAAACAAAGAGGCAAGTATTTTGAACAATTTACAGATATTAATTAATTCAGCAACTGAAATTGAATAGATTTAAACCAGAAAAACAATTTTACAAAAATCTGTACCTACGCAATTATGAAGGATAATCAATAATAATTACAATAATTATAACAATAAATTTCGTTTTTCCATGTTTGCTATTTATTCATGGTTCTTTAGTAAACAGATGCAAAAGCCATAGACATTCTTTCTCAATTACATGTTTAATTTTAATTAATAAACAAATTAATGCCTATTATGCATTTAACACCCAATCTTCTCTTTAAATATTTGACGTTTAACAGACGCAAGCATACCTACACATGACGCTTCTGTAACCGATCGTATACACGTGTCAGAAGAATAAAATGAAGCGTGCAAAACCCCAACGGTATGGTTTTCACGTATTTAGCAGATTTCCCGTGTTTGCAAAACGCAGGGCGATATGTATTCATTACCAGGTCGGTGTGCGGTGGAACACACATTAATATATTTCACGTGTAATTCTTATGGGAAATCGGGCTTCATGGTCGCCGGGAGAATTAGCGATGACTTGTTTCGCGTGGAAATAAACTTGCCGTGGAGGACGTTTCAGCGCGGTCTGACGCGTAACGACATTATGTAAAATATATCGCGACGCTTAATGAGCCGAAATATTTGTTTAAAATAAAATAATTCCGGTTCATTTAACCTGTTCGCCGTCGTGCCGTTGAATAATTAAGGTATTTTCGTTCTGGCCGGAGAACTCGTAAATAGGACGTACAGTGACTCCAAAAAGTATTCGTACGCTGTATTATAAGGAAATTCATCTACTTCTGAAATTCTGATTTCAATGAAACTTTATGCGTGTACAGAGCATGGTGTATCCTGCATGGAGCAATTTTTTTGGCGGCAAAATATCTTTTAAGGGGGTTGATAACGAATCTCAAAGTTTCAGCGATTTTTCACGTTTTGAGTACAAGCTTTTCTGTGTTCTTTTTTTATGGCAAGGCGATAGGGTATTAAAAATTAAACATTTTCTATTTGAAAGGTTTTGCTTCATCAAGTACCATTACAAAGTTATCTTTTAAAAATGAGAGAAAACTCAGAAACTTCAACGCTGGTTTCACCCCTTTAAAATGGCATTTAGATGAAAAGAAGGGATTAATTTATACGTATATTATTACGATCTACAGTGGCTCCAAAAAGTATTCGTACACCGTATTATAAGGAAATTCATCTACTTCTGAAATTCTGATTTCAATGAAACTTTATGCGTGTACAGAGCATGGTGTGTCCTGCGTGGAGCAATTTTTTTGGCGGCAAAATATCTTTTAAGGGGGCTGATAACGAATCTCAAAATTTCAGCGATTTTTCACGATTTGAATACAAGCTTTTCTGTGTTCCTTTTTTATGACAGGGCGATAGAGTATTAAAAATTAAACATTTTCTATTTGAAAGGTTTTGCTTCATCAAGTACCATTACAAAGTTATGTTTAAAAAATAAGAGAAAACTCAGAAACTTCAACGCTGATTTCACCCCTTTAAAATATCATTTAGATGAAAAGAAAAGATTAATTTATACATATACTATTATGATCTACATACCCACAAAGTTTTAGGAAATACTTCTATCAAACTCAGAGTTTCAGGGTTAAACGAATTTATTTGTGACATAGTGTACGAATACTTTTTGGAGTCACTGTACGCACATAGTTCACACGAGTAGCTTTCGTTTGACGCATATACACGCTAATAGCAGTCAAATGGTTAATTACACCTTGAAGTTTTGATCACCAGAATTAAGAAAAGTGGTATTTGTTATTGTGAAATAAATATTTCTTGGTGAAGTGGTCATAGAGTATCACAGATCGAAGCTTTAAATTAAAATTTATTAGTACCTTTGGTGTTTTGTTTTGAATATAGACTTTTTAAATGGTTAGAAAGAGTACTTTTTGGAGCCACTGTCCCTTTTCCCTTTTCGGGAAACGTTAATTATGCGATTACAATAAAAAACGGGTTGCACAATTAAACATTGCAATTCAATCGTTATTCGTTCAGCAGAAAATGATTTTCGGCCATTCGCTCTTAGAAGTTTTTGTGGTAAAATGTAATTAACCCTTTACACTCGAAAGGTGACTGTTGATCATCTAATGATATTAACTTCAAAAATTATCAAATTCAGAATATTTACTAACATTCGCCTTTATTAAACTGAATGTAGTTTAGTTAAGTAATGTACTAAAATTTACATGTATCACTATTTACCATTTGAATCTAACTAATAAACAAACTAACTAAAGTTTGAAAATTTGAGAAACTATCATTTGGTGACTAACATTCACCTCTCGAGTGCAAAGGGTTAACATTTAACCAACCGAATGGGGAGATCTTCCATTCTTTCCTCTGGCATTAATTCTATTTACTTCTGTTATTAGATAGTCTTGAACTAGTGTTGTTCACAGTTCATCAAACGCATTTTCTATTCGTTCAAAGTATAATTTCTAATAAATTCAACACCAGTTCAAGACTGATTAATAACAAAAGGAAATAGAAGCAGTGGCAGCGGTTTGTCGAGGAAAAAATGGGAGATCTCTCCATTCGGTTTGTTAAACGTTAATTACATTTTATATTTTCAGCGAAGAGTGTCGAAGAAATAATAAAATTTCTCTTTAGTCGCTCTTTTTCTTTTTCATTGCCCGTGAAAAGGTTCGACGATACATTCGCTTATAGTTCTTCTTCCGTTTTACGGTTTTTTGCCGATTTTAATACATTCGTAACAATTAAATTATTATGGTGGAGATTATACAATGCAACATTTCGAGCAGACCGATATGAAATTTAAATGCCGCACCGACACGGCTTTCAATTAAAGAAAATATGAAAATTCGATACCGAAGATCGTATCGGCTCGCTGTTTAAAATTTAATCGAATTCCATTTATTCGGCCACCGCCGACACTGAATTATTTGATTGCGCTTTTATGTATTTCAGGCGGGTTCATTTTTAAATGGAACACTTTCTGATGCACCCGTAAAGCAGGCATCGAGTTTCTGTTAATTTAGCGTTTCGATCTGTGATGACAGTTCCTTGGTGATGTATAGTATGCTGAAAATTGGGCTGGTACAGAAGGCCCCACAACCTAGTCTCAGGGCCGTTATATAGTTATTTTGTTATCTGTTATTTTATAGGAAAGCTCTATAAAATGTAGAACGGAAGATGGAATTCAGGTGTGAAAAATAAAAGTGGAGCGATTAAAATCTAATAACAGTATATTTAAAACAATTTAACAAAAATAACTTAAACGACTTTACAACTTTGCAACTTTAACACTCTTTTTACGTTCATAATCAAAACCTTTCTGTCTTCACCGTCCAATACTTTCTGCCTCGCGCTCGCATTTTCCCCGTCATATATTCTTCCAAACATTCGTTTCCTTTCATTCTAATTGTCAACCTTTCTCACTCTACGCATTCGGTCACGACCACCCAAAATTTCTCAGTCGCACTGTTTTCTCAAGTTCTCATCTTTCACGCCTTAGAAACATTCGAGCCCAAACATTCTGTGTTCGCACGACAATCGCCCAACTCAAGTACTCTTCAGACTTTCCCAAACTCGCATCCGCTCGATCGCATTCCTACACTACTGATTCTATAATGTAGGAAAGTTCTATAAAATGTAGAACAGAAGATGGAATTCAGGTGTGAAACATAAAGTGAAGCGATTAAAACTTAATAACAATATATTTAAAACAATTTAACAAAACAACTTAAACGACTTTACAACTTAGCAACTTTAACACTATTTCTACGTTCACAACCAAACCTTTCTGTCTTCACCGTCCAATACTTTCTGCCTCGCGCTCGCATTTTCCCCATCATATATTCTTCCAAACACTCCTTTCCTTTCATTCTAATTGTCAACCTTTCTCACTCTACGTATTCGGTCACGACCACCCAGAATTTCTCAGTCACGCTGTTTTCCAAAGTTCTCATCTTTCACGCCTTAGAAACATTCGAGCCCAAACATTCTGCGTTCGCACGACGATCGCCCAACTCAAGTACTCTTCCGACTTTCCCGAATTCGCATCCGCTCGATCGCATTCCTACACTATAATGTTATCATTCTTGACATTATCGGTATACATAATCTCTTACAAAACCGTTTCCAAACGAATTAAAGCCCACCCCCGTTCGCCGCCCATGAAATCTAACCCCTTTCCGGGGGCACGTTCCGCGCGACTTACCGTTAAGAACCTTTTATCTTCTTCGACGTAACGTAGACGACCGTGTGCCACGAGCATTTCCAAGATAAACCGGACGCTGGAGGGTCGTAGTTCCAGCTGAGAGGCTACGTGTCGACGTACACGGCGTTTTTGGACCGCGAAAGCCACGGGAGAAGAATTTACTGGCGCACGGAAGCCACGGAGATCCGGAAACAGCGGAGGAATGCCGGGACAGACACACCTACTCTGTCGTTCGAGGAAACGGGCTGTCTGGCTGGCTAGGACTCTAGAGGGTCCGCGGTTTTCAAGTAGTCAGCTGTTTCGATTGCACCGGCGTCGACCGACAGGGTTGTGTGACTTGCCTGATAACGAAATTCCTGATTCCGCCACGGGTTCTTAGAGGATTGGTCGGGGAACACGTTGCTAGGGGAATTATTTGAAGCTAGATGCACCAGGGTGTTAGGCGGCGATTATTAACCTTCGTCAGAGACACGAAAATGTAGCTGGCGAGGTTCCTGTTTCATTAGCTGCAAATTTAGTTTCGACTCTTTCGCTCACATCGAGTTCATATGTAATAGGTGTGCAAATTAATTCGGTGCCTTTTTCGTGCTTGATGCTAACGGATCTATTACATGAACCGTTTATTTTGAAAGTGGTGCAAGTCCATTTTTAAAAAAAATGAGATATCACGTAATTTATGCTTAATTCAGTGTAAACTTTTTATTTATAACTAATTAGTATTTAATTTCTAAAAAAATTCCCATACTTTGTCCAATTTAAAATTGGCCGTTAAAAGAAATTGCGTAACCATTGATTATGAAAATCGTGTAAGTTCAATTTCCATAGACAGGTGTCAGACATACGAAAAAAGAATTTTCTGTACACACCACAGGATTATCATGATGTCATAAAAGAGTGTAGACAATATAATGAATTCATTTTAGATGAAATGAAACGAGAGGATTTCGTTTCAACAAAAAATCTACAGAACGCAATCAAAAAACAGATAAACAGAAACACTAATGAAGAAAAAGTAAATTAGCTGCAAGTATGTTGGATGAGGTTTCTCAAAAGTGCACCATATACTATTTTATATAAAACATCGATGGAGAACAAAGAATTTAAGACTAAGCTTATTACACGTCCGGGAAAACCGCCAAAATTTGAAAAAATCACCGTGGCGCCTTTATATCACGCCTATTACTTACGCAAAATATAAGGATATGGATCAGTTATTACCCTATATACTTCCTATGCGTCACGAATACTTTAAAACACAGCTACAAGAAGATATGTTAATTTTTACAATATAATTAACGTTTAAAATTAAAAATACCACTTCTATTTTATGTCTTGTTATTATTTGTAAACAGAATTGCATTAGTATAAGATATTTTAAATGATATCTGATTTTTTTAAATTGAAATTAAACGATTTTTGGAATTGACTAATTTTGAAAGTGGTGTAAGTCCATTTGCAGCCCGTAAATATACATTATTTTAGTTAAATTTGTCTGATACAAATTTCTATAATCAAATTACATATCGATAAATCAGTAAAAACATTGCCAGATTTAATAAAATTAATCTATATTTTTTTATTGAGAGATATGTTAACCTTTAATTTTCTCGAAACACGAGAAAATGGATTTACGTCACTTTTAAAATAAACGGTTCATATATATACAGGGTATTCGGACGAAGCTGGGAGAAAATTCAAGAGGTAATTCTATGCAACATTCTCAGGCGAAAATCAACAGCAACTATATTGCGTTTGACGCTTTGTTTATTAGTTATAAGCAACTAAAAAACAGACTATTTTACGCCTGAGTAAGGTATAATTAATGTGTATACTGAATGTTCGCGTCATTACTAGCCAGCGTTTCTCTCGTAAATTGTAAGCATATTGAAAAAATGAAGGAAAGAAAACTTGTACAGTATTTTTGTATTTGTATTAATTTTTGAGAAACAGTGCTGACCATAATTCTTTTAAATAGAAAGCTACTTATTTTTTGCGTTTATTGTGAAAACATAGATCAAGACGAATTCAAAAGTATGGTACACTGTATTGAAACCACAGGTGAAAAGGTCAATCTAAATCAATATGACAATTTACCAAGGGAAGAATTCTATTCATAGGATCCATATTAGTGAATCTCGAATCAAGGAATTTTGGTCGAAATGGCAAAGGTGGTCTTATCGAAGGCCTCCGAATATTAAAATAGACTCAACCTAAGATGGTAAGATTATTTACAGAACAACTGATATTCTTAGAGAAAATCGATGTTAGAGGTGGCAAAGCAACGCGTCTTAACACTTGGCCAACCGAATTAGATCTCCCATTTTTTCCTCGACAAAGCGCTGCCATTGATTCTATTTACTTTTGTTATCAGTTGAGCTAATAGTCTTGAGCTAGTATTTTTAATTTATTAAAAATTGTACTTTAGAAAAGCAGAAAACGCATGTGATGAACTGTGAACAATACTAGTTCAAGATCAACTAATAACAAAAACAAATAGAATCAATGTCAGCGCTTTGTTGAGGAAAAAATGGGAAATCTCTGTATTCGGTCGGTTAAGTGTTAACCCTATTCCTACCGCGAAATTCCCACGTAAGAGAGACTACAAATTTTTCTCAAAAAATAAACAATGAAAAAAGAAGTGAATATTGAAAAATGTATTAGGTCGAGTCATAAGTAACTTCTGTTTTTCTATCAGACATTTATTTTGCTCTCATTAAATAACAAAATTATATTAATTTATTATGTATTCACCACTATTATATATAACCTTCTCCCATCTTCCTGGCAATTTAGCAATTCTTTCCTTGTAAAATGTGATTAGTTTCGACTGAAAAAAATTTTTGACAGCCTGCCTGACTTACTCTTCAGAATTGAAGGTTTTTCCATTCAAAAAGTTTTATAAAGAATAGAAAATGTGGTAGTCTGTTGGGGCAAGATCCGGGGAGTAAGGTGGATGTGGTAAAACAGACCATCCAAGCTGAAAAATTTTTTCTTGAGTCACCCTTGCTGTATATGGTCGCGCATTGTCGTATAAAAGAACGACGTTTTTGCGATTGACGAGTGCAGGACACTTTTCATGAAGTTTCTCTTGCACTCTTTGCAACTGCTGAACGTATCTATCTGCAGGAATCGTTAAATTTGACTTCAACAACTCGTGGTGAATTATTTCTTGACAATCCCACCATACACACAATAAAATCTTTTGCCATGGATATTTGCTTTCGCATCTGATAGGGGTGGTTGATCCTTATCAAGCCATTTTCTTTTGCGGACTATATTCTCATAGGTAACCCATTTTTCATTGCCTGTTACAATCCTGTTTGAAAAAGGCTTAATTTTTACCCGTGTGAGCAGACTTGTGGCGATTGATATGCGATCGTCTTTATTCTGTTCACTGAGATTGTGAGTTACTCCTAACTTGCTGACTTTCCCTAATTTCTCCAGGCGACGGTTAACAGTTGATTGTGATGTATTCAACCTTTCTGTTATACCTCTTATTGATTGACGTGGATTTTGCTCCAATATTGCTTTTAAAAGGTTGTCGTCAAAGTCGGAAGGACGTCTCGCCCTCGGTTCGTCTTTTAAGGTCGTATCTCCAGAACGGAATTTTATAAACCAATTTCTAACTGCCCGATCAGTTATTAGTCTTCACCATATACACTGCATATTTTTTCAGCTGTCGCCTTAGCACTATTGCCTTGTTTAAATTCCCAATGCATTACATGACGAATATGTACTTTTTAACTCTCCATTTCAGAGATTAAAAAATACAGTTTAACGTAACGTGTATCACACAAAACAGTTCATAAAAGACTAACTAAAGCCTCTTCTATATAGTGAAAACAAAAACTTCTTGTCATGGTAACTCATAACGGGTAGATACGAACAATAGATTCTACTTAGCTGCATCGGAAGTTACTTATGACTCGACCTAATATTATACGTATATTTGAGAAAAAGTCTAAATTTTAAAGGCGATTCAATTACGTGGTATCTATGAAATTTTAATCGAAACTTTAAAAACGGTCATTTGATCGGTCGTGGTAGGAATAGTGTTAATAGCGTTGGTAGCGTCCCGTAGAAGAAAAGAAAGATGACGCTGTGGAAAGGCTGGGGTAGAATCCAACCAGCCCCGGCCACGTCAATATTACTTACCACCTCGAGAGAGCGATAATTTAATTGGTGCACGAACGACGTTAGCACTTGTCGCCGTCAGCGGAACAACTGTGAATTTTCATAAGGTTATATACAGAGTGTTCCGTAACAAAACCAACTGACTTCAATTGTATATTCGGGAGATTATTTAACACTAACCGTGTCAAACCCGGTTAAAGCAACGGTGTTAGAATTTAGTAATGTTTTCTTCAAATAATACTTCAGAAGATTTTATAGCGACAGAAATATATTTGATCGTAATTATCCGTTTGCGTACCACGAGCCGCTTTCGCGCTCTTCCGATTTCCTGTCGAGAAAACCCAGTGCATTTTGACCGATACAGACAACTGACAACGCGCTTACAATTCGCCAAAATGTGCTCAAACTTTTAGACGCATGTACGTCGCATCGCCATCAACTAGTACACCAATACCTCGCTTTGCGTCGTTTCGTTTTGCGTTTTTTCGATGTTGCGTCGCTGCTCAATTAGTATTACTACTAGTATTAGTATTACTACTAGTATTACAACTAGTATTAACCCCCTGACTACTGAGGGCGCTTAGAAATTTTGCGTTTGTGATACTGAGAGCGCCTATAGGCGCTCGACACAGTTTGACTTTCTGACACGGAGAGCGCCTATAGGCGCTTCACACAGTTTGGCTTTCTGATACTAAAAATTCGCCGTTCTCGGCGCACATCGTAACTCAATCCCTGCCGTATGGTACGACCAGTACATATCAAAGTCTGCCGTAGTCAAGGGGTTAATTTTCATTGCGCATCGTTAGATTTTCGAGGTTGCGTTGTTTTGGATTCGAGTCTTCAATTTTTTTCTTGTTTTCTAACAGATGACTCTACTTTTGTTTCTAATTGCGCCATGCCAAAAAAACTCGGTAATTCCTCTTCTAACCGAAAATCAACGTAATTTTAATACAGTTTTATTTTCACTTTGTTTTGCTAATTTTAGGGTTCAGTTTCAATCATCGATCTTTACATGGTTTGCTATAGAAAATCTTAATTCACTTTGCGTCGTGTTTTTTTGGAACGTAACCCCGACGCAAAGTGGGGTATTGGTGTATAAGAATATATATATACATAGTATTTCATAAAATAATAAGTTATAAATTAAAAATATGAAAAATTTAAAGAATAAACAATATTTCGATACATAATCAAAGGAGTGCGATTGCGCTCCTTGGCGTTTTTCAATCGTGTTTTTTGAAAACCCTCTGGTACGCAACTGGTTAAGCGCAAAAATTATAATTGCAACGTAAAACACTTCTTTTCTTTTAAAAAAGCAATAAAAACTCATGAAAGTGTTTTCTGACAAAAGAGTTGTTTCCCTTATAACCATTTAATGTAATTTAGTTTTTATATCTCTCCAAATTCCTTTAAAATATTTCTAAAAATCAAAATTTATAATTTCAAAGTCAAAATACATGTTACAAGAGTATAACGTTACAACGTTTACGTTTTGCAAACCAGTTGCACAAACCTCTAAAAAATTGTTTTACTGTAATTTAACCCTGTAATTATAGTCGAGGCCTTTCATGACCTCTTTCATGAAGAGCTGATTTTTGGTAGATATTTAAGTATTTGCAAAGAGATTTACGTATTCTAGTAGTAGGTTAGATTATTGGATTGTCGTTTTTTTTTTTATGATAAAATAATAACTAGAATAGGGTAGAATGAGGAGAGAAGAATAGGGTAAATGGGTAGGTTAGGTTAAGGTTAGATATTGCTAAATAATAAGAAAAGTGTAACCGGAAGCCATCCGAAACCGAAAGGTGCGGATTATGTACGAATAAAAATACAAATAAAAATGAAGAGCTGACTTTTATAACCGTTTCATAATATAATTGCAAATATGAAACTACTTTAACTCTTTTTGAATATTCAAATTTGATTGCCTTATCTCGTACGAGTGAGAGTACTTCATCGAACTTGTTCAAAATTCTTTTCATACCTCGAACACGTGAAAAATTACGTTAAACTTGATAGATCCCCGTGTAATATTCATTATGTTAAAAAAATCAATTGTATCACTGCAGGATTAACCGTATTCAATATTACAACGTTACCTTAATTTTCGATGGAATAACAATGGATGCTTCAAATACTGAACAGCACTGTTTACATATATCGATCAGAAAATGATTAATAATCATTTACCCCCATGCTCTGCGTTCAAAGCATCCATAGTAGGATTTACAAACGTCAATGACGACGCATTGACACAGGGCGTTAGCTAATCCTAATCGTTTCTGACGGATGTCTGCGAACCAATGCGCCCCACCGCCATAATTTCGTCAACAGCGAACGCCACGTTGGGAGGCTGATGTATTTGCGTCAAATGACGTTTCCATCTCCAAACAGGTGGAATTAAACAAGCATACGCATTGGCTGTGTTGCGTTTCGACCCGCAGACTACACCTCGTGACATTAGACTCTTCAACGATTACGGCAATTCGGTTACCTTTAAATTCTTTAGAAACGTGATCGTAAATAAATCGTTGATAAAAGGGGAAAAGTAATCAGTAGATCATAGATTTTTATGCAATGAAACACAAAATGAACGTAATTCACAGGGTGCAACGGAAGTCGTGGTACAACGGAAAAGGGGTGATTCTTTATTGAGAGATAAACAGAACATTTGATATAAAGCTTTTTCGCCTGAAATTTCGTTTTCAAGAAAATCAGCATTGAAGATTTGTATGACTCACGTGAGATAAATGATTTATAATAATTTTAAAGCGTTCCTGTTGGTACCACTGTTTACAAACACTATGTTGTGACTAATATTTAATTAAAAAGCAGAATGATAAATTGAAAACGTAAAAATATGATCATTCATCATTTTTTAATATGTTAGATAACTTACTAACTTAGATAGTTGTGTATGTTAACAGAAATCTTAGTAATCAGTAATTTTGATATAGAAATTGAGAGAGAGAGAAAAAGTGAGAGTGTGTCACAGAACAATTTTCAGAATGTTTAATATTTTTATGTTATATTTCAACGTGTTTTTAGTGTTAATAGTTATTGTATAAGTAAATTGTATTTGTGGTGGAATCATAGAGTATGAGATATGAGAAAGGATGTTTGTATGTAAGGATGAGCGTGGTGAGTGTGTATGTTAAACGTACGAGTAGACATTAAGGTTCGTGTTCTGAAATGAATGTAGCGAAGTTTAATCTATGTGATCTACAGTGGCTCCAAAAAGTATTCGTACAGTGTATTATAAGGAAATTCATCTACTTCTGAAATTCTGATTTCAATGAAACTTTATGTGCGTACAGAGCATGGTATATCCTGCATGGAGCAATTATTTTGGCGGCAAAATACCTTTTAAGGGGGCTGATAACGAATCTCAAAGTTTCAATGATTGTTCATGCTTTAAATACAAGCTTTTCTGTGGCCTTTTCTTATGACAGGGAGATAGAGTATTAAAAATTAAACACTTTCTATTTGAAAGGTTTTGTTTCCTCAAGTACCATTATAAAGTTATCTTTAAAAAATGAGAGAAAATTCAGAAACTTCAACGCTGGTTTCACCCCTTAAAAATAGAATTTAGATGAAAAGAGAAGATTAATTTATACACATACTATTACGATCTACCTGACGACAAAGTTTTCTCAAATACTTCTATCAGACTCAAAATTACAGGGTTAAACGAATTTATTTGTGACATAGTGTACGAATACTTTTCGGAGCCACTGTATATGTGCATGGTATTGATAGAGTGAACGGCGATAAAAAAAGGACAGTCAGTGTGTGGTGATAACAGCAATCCTGGTAACGTGTAATTTATAATATAGAGAGAGAAGAAGAGAGAGTGTGTCCTAAAGCGTATTTCACCGTATTTAATATTTTTGTTATATTTCATCGTGTTTTTTATTGTTAACAGTTATATAAATAAATTGTTTCCACGTATTTACTCACAGCCGGTACCAAAACTGAGAAACGAAAAATCCTCGCACGTCGTCGTCGAAATTTGGTCGAAAGGTACAAAGCAAGGCGACCGCAAACAGGATCGAAGCTATCAACCCCGAAAAATTCTAGGAACTTGAAATCCCCCATTTATTCCCGGGGAGGCGAAAGGGGAAGCGTCAACTGCGGAGCAACTCGAACTCGAAACCGAATGGGAAGGGAGAAAGTTGTATGCAGTTGCACCGATATTGTCGCCGGCTCGTTGCCGAGGGTCGCGGCTATGGCGTAGAGTGGTAGTTGGAGGCGGCGAGCCAGTTTCGCGCAGCGAACAGGGGGGGTGGGTCAGGAGGGTTGATGAACAGTTTGCTCGGCGACGCATGCTGTGGTTGTCGGCTGTCGGGGCCACGCTGCCGCTACACAGAAGAGGAAGAGATAAACTGGGAGCGTAAGACGTGGACTACGCCGGAGAAAGGGAAAGTGGAGTAGCAGGGTGAAACATGGTGAAGGGGTTGCGAAGACAGGTACACGGTGATCCGACGGATGCGAAGGCTGACTTCGAAAGCTTCGGGTTCATGCAGGAGGAGAGACCAGGGTCAATAGTAACATTTTGACTTGGGAATGCAGGAACTCAAAAAGTATTACAGTTAGAATACAAATTTTTATAGGAAAATGCAATATTGGGTTGGAGGGAAAGTTCTGTCGTATTTTAAACAGGCAGGTAATTTTTCTTGTAAATAAAAAAAACATCTGGCTAGTGAGTCATTGGGAATTTTTTTTGTTTTTTTACCTGCTGTATAATATAAAAGGAGTCCTTTTTTATCGTTCATCATTTACTTGTGATATTTAAAATGAAAAACGTGTCAGTAGATAAAGTGCATTTACGACACTGCATTTTGTATGAATTCCAAAAAGGAAGCAACGCATCGGTTGCATGTAAAAATTTATGTGCGGTATTTGGAAAAGATATTGTAAATGTTCGTACTTGTCAAAGATGGTTTAGCAAATTTCGTTCCGGGGATCTGAGCCTCCAAGAAAGTGATCGATCTGGACGACCATCCAAGATCGATAATGATGTTTTGCGATCCATGTTGGAAAGTAATCCACATTTAACAAGTCGAGAAATTGCAGAAGAGATTGGCATTCATCGTACAACTGTTGGAGATCACATTAAATCTCTTGGGGTTTGTGTTAAAGCAAAGTGTTTGGGTTCCACATGAATTAACGGAAACCGAAGATACGACAGAACTTTTCCTCCAACCCAATATAATTATTTGGCAGTATTCGTTTACGGTTACTGTATTGTATGCCAGGTAATACTTAACACTTAGCCAACTGAATGAGGAGATCTCCCATTTTTCTTGCATTAAGGGCTTTGCCATTGATTCTATTTACTTTTGTTAGTAGTTAGTCTTGAATTGGTGTTTTCCATAGTTCGTCAAATGCATTTTCTACTTTTCCAAAGTACAATTTTTAATAAATTTTTAATACACAATGTACTGTGTTCGGTTAGGTGTGGCATCGTGTAGTTAGCTAAATATTAATAGACTCTCGATCGGTGAAGTGTTAAAAGCCTTTCTCTAGAACAGTTAACACTTAGACAACCGAATGGAGAGATCTTGCATTTCTTCCTCAATTAGGGTGCTGCCATTGATTCTATTTACTTTTGTTATTAGTTAGTCTTGAACTGGCGTTGTTCATAGTTCGTCAAATGCATTTTCGGCTCCCCCATAGTACACTTTTTAATAAACTTTTAATTCGCGATATACAGTATTTGGTTAGGTGTAACACCGTGCGGTTAGCTAAATCTTAACTTCGGTGAAGTGTTAAGTTATTAATAAAAAATAGCAAACGGAGAAAGTGTAGCAATCGCCCTTTACCCCGGGACAATTGTAACACACTTTTATTCTTAAAGAAATTAAGTTATTTATTAAATTGAATTATAGTGTTCAAGAAAGATGAAATTAATAAACATTAATAAACATAAAAAAGCTAAATATAAATGAATTTGAACACTATTCCTACCGACACTTCACGTATACCTATTCCTACCGCGACATTCCCACGTAAGACAACAAATTTTTCTCAAAAAATGAACAATGAAAAAAGAAGTGAATATTGAAAAATGTATTATACGTATATGTGAGAAAAAGTCTAAAGTTTAAAGCCGATTCAATTACGTTGCATCTATGAAATTCTAATCGAAATTTTAAAAACGGTCATTTGACCGGTTGTGGTAGGAATAGTGTTAAAGAAAGAAATAGAAACTCTCTGTGAAATAAAAATAATGAAACTAAAATTATCTATTATTATTATTCTCTTTCACAATTTTGGCAAACATATAGATCATGTTGTTTCGTTCATTTTATGCATCAATAGTCAAGCCATGAAAGTGACACAGGTTCTTTTACTCTAATTGGCTCAGATTGGTACATACGACGCAAACTGCAGGATTAGAGGCAGCACCGTTAACAAAAATTATACCACGAAGTAGCTTCTGCATAATTCATGGCGCAGGAGTGCACTATGAATACTTATTACCGATTATACAGGCAAATATTTTGATTATAATGCGATTAACGTTGTTTATCGATTGATTCGTCCCTTCAGTCTGCTGGCTACCTATTGCCGAGGGAGTGAAGGAAGCTTCTTCCAGATGAAACTTGAAAAACCAAGAAGATTTTCTTCCAGACAAACACAAGGAATGTTCTTCCGCTTCTAAAATGTTCCAGAGCTTGAATGTTCGAACAGTTGAAGGGATACAAAATTTCCCAAGTAACTTTGTAAACAGTAGATATCTTCTTTTCTATTCGCAATATACCAATTGTTTTTCAACGATGGATTTTTTAACTAGGCTGCTTGTAGATAAAATCAGCTAATATAATAGAATTAATACATTTTTATACAATATAGTGTAGGAATACGATCGAGTGGATGTGAGTTTAGGAAATGTGAAGAGTGCTTAAGTTCGGTGATAGCCGTGTGAAAGTAAAATATTTGAACTCGAGTGTTTCTAAGGCGCGAAAGATGAGCACTTGATAAAACTGAGCGACTGAGGAATTTTGGGTGAACGTGATCGAATGCATCGAATGAAAAAGGTTTAGAATTAGAAAGAAAGGAAACGAGTGTTTGGAAGAATATATGACGGGGAAAATGCGAGCGCATGGCAGAAAGAGTTTGACTATTAAGGCAGAAAGAGTTTGACTATGAAGACAGAAAGAGTTTGACTACGAAGGCAGAAAGAGTGTGATTCTGAACGTAGTAGTTGCTAAATTGTAAAGTCGTTTAAATTGTTATCATTAAACTATTTTAAATATACGTTTATTAATATGCTAAACGCTTCAGTTTTATTATATTCACACCTGAGCCCTACCATCTGCACTCTACTAAATAAAGTAAAAGTAGAAATTTCTTATAATAGTTTAAGGTAAAAGATTGTACGCAGCACTAAAAGGGTTGCTGAATAATATTAATTAAATTAGGCTGGGAAAATTAGGTAAGATTGGGTAAACGAAGCAGAATGGAAAACACTGTTCCTTCGTGATAAGAGCTGTAATATTTGGACAACGTGTGGTACCACATATTGGACGGCCTAATATCATCAGAGAGGTTGAACCATCATTGCAGTCTATAATTATTGCAGAGTAGTTAAACGTTTTATCCAATCTTTTATCTAACATTTGCTTTGAATTTGTAAACGTTCCACTTAAATGTAATTGCAGGTAATACAGAGAAATTAGGTTGCCTTTCGATATTATGGTAATTCTGTTTTATAATTTTGAGAATCTTTAACCCCTTGAACACTATGGTTCATTATTGGAAGTCTATTCCATGGTGGGATCAACTTTTAATTGTTCTGACGAACATACACATATATAAATTGTAAACGATGGTTAATGTGATAAATCAAATCAAGGTCTGACACGAAACACTCACAAGTCAACATACAGTGGCTCCAAAAAGTATTCGTACACTGTATTATAAGGAAATTCATCAACTTCTGAAATTCTGATTTCAGTGAAACTGTGTGTGTGTGTATACAGAGCATGGTGTGTCCTGTGTAAAGCAATTTTTTTCGCGGCAAAATATTTTGTAATAGGGCTGATAACGAAACTCAAAATTTCAACGATTTTTCACGCTTTGAATACAAGCTTTTCCCTGTTCTTTTTTTTATGACAGGTCGATAGAGTATTAAAAATTAAACATTTTCTATTTGAAAGATTTTGCTTCATCAAGTCCCATTACAAAGTTATCTTTAAAAAATGAGAGAAAACTCAGAAACTTCAACGCTGGTTTCACTCCTTTAAAATGGCATTTAGATGAAAAGAAGAGATTAATTCATACGTATAATATTGCAATCTACATACCCACAAAGTTTTATTAAATACTTTTATCAGACTCAGAATTTCAGGGCTAAACGAATTTATTTGTGACATAGTGTACGAATACTTTTTGGAACCACTGTATATGACATTGTGATATACAAGAAATTTGGTACAATAGAACCTCTCATATACGAACTAACAGAGAGACAAAAGAGTTCAGGTAAAAGAATTTTCGAATAACAGAGCAATTACTTTTTCTTGTACTAAACTTTACTTATTGGAATGGATATTAAAAACTTTAACAGTTTATTTAAATAATTATGTAACCCATATCTCTTTCACTGTTAAGTTCTAGATTTTTTAAGATAACGAACTATGATTAGATGACACACTGTTCGGATAATAGAACATTTGTATACGATATTCAATAAATGAGCACTCCTATAAGAGGGATTCTACTGTAATCCACATATATATATACGTCATTCCAGCTATGAATTGACCCTTTGCGCTCGAGAGGTGACTCGTAGTCATCCAGTAATATTAACTTCAAAGATTTGCAAGTGTAATATACTTAATAAGATTCACACATATTGAATTTAATTTGATTTAGTTAGGCAATATACTAAAATTTACTTATACAACCATTTAACCCTATGAGTTTGAAACTTTGCAGAATTATCATTCTCATAGGGTTAACTTTCAGCATGACGTATATATACGACGTAATCGTTCAAGGGGTTAATAAATAATTTTCTTTCTTAAAACAACAATGCATCTCAAAAATATATTATTTTGTGAAATTAAATTTTATTGCAACTAAACCAAAAATTTATATAATTCACGAAACTCAGCCAAACTATTTTTATTTTACTTCTAAATATATGCAGCTAGCGTGTACGGAGAAGAAGAAAAATGTAGAATCTGAAAATTCTAGAAAGTTCCAGTTCCGAGTGCTCTTCAAAAGGGGAGCACTCATACTTGAAAACGTTTTTCCACGTCCATATTGATCCAGCTGGATGACGCCACCGACTATAATGAACGAAGAAGGCGTGAAACAGACCGCGGCTCTAATATTTAAAAAATCTCCTGTGAGGTGAATAGGAGGTTGGAAGGTATAGGAGAAGAACGAGAGAACGTGGAGCCTGAAATTCACGAGAAATTGAAGCCGCGGTTCTCTACGTTGACAGATTATCGTTAAGACAATTTCGCCGTAATGAATATCACGGTCGCATTTGTGTCAAAGATAAATTGAAACGAAGAACAAGGAGAAATAAAAGCACAACCGCTCTCTGAGAGATGAGACAAGGAACGATGATTAACGAAACACTTTGATGTCATTAAATGGCTCGAATCATTGTCAAGTACGATATTTTTCAGCGACGAGAGAAGAACAAGTTTCTCCTTGTAATGTATGAGTGATTACTTTTAGAAAGCATTGAACATTTCGAGAGAAAATAGATGACGATACAAAAGAAGGATGTTATAGCAAGAAATTTTTATTTCTGTAAAATAATAAATAATTTAGGTTAAAGAATGCAAAGATTTTTAAATTGCAATTTACTTGTAATTAACCCCTCAACGTGCACACTCGAAATAATTTGAGCGACAATAAAATTTACAATACAATAAAAATTTTGAATATTTTTGTATCTTTTTAATTTTCTTGCCAAGACAACGTTCTAAATTATGTTTTTTTTTACATTAAAAAGAATTGATTTTTTTTGGACAGGTTTTTTCAAAACAACTGTGCATTAAGGATTAATAAGAGGATATAAGAATGAATTAAAAATAAGTACTAAACATTTTTATCTGCATGTATTGAATTTAATTACATATACATTTCCGTTTTTATTATAATTTGCACGCGGTTAAATTTCATCCGCACCGATTCAACTTTATCCTAGTTCCGTCTTTCTTTATTCAATCTCTCCACTAATTCAATTTCCCCTAGTCCAATTTCCTTCTAGTTCAATTCCCTCTGCTTCAAATTTTCTCCTAGTTCGTTTTCTCTCCTAGTTAAATTCTCTTATAAACACTGTAAAAAAGAGTATAACACGTTTTATCAATCACCTATTTTCTATTTTAACTAGAAACTCTTTATAACCATTTAAAAAGTCTATATTCAAAACAAAACACCAAAGGTACTAATAAATTTTAATTTAAAGCTTCGATCTGTGAAACTCTATGACCACTTGACCAAGAAATATTTATTTCACAATAACAAATACCACTTTTCTTAATTCTGATGATAAAAACTTCAAGGTGTAATTAACCATTTGACTGCCATTAACCCCTTGCCATACCATTTAACTCGATGAAATCCAGGCCCAACCGGTAGAAAAAAATCAAATATTTCAATTGTTACCTCTATCATCAAACAGTTTTTCGTATATTTGGCCCAATCTTTATTTTACGTGTTAAATTCGTAATTTTCACGTTTGACACGCATTTGAATCCACGAGTCTGACTCATGACACTCATGTTTGGTCCAATATTGTCATGACGAGTCAGACTCTTCAAAGTACGTCAAGTAGTTAACGCGTATATGCGTCTCTGGCAAAAGCTACTACTAGCGTGGATTATGGATCAATTTTTCCTCGCTTCCATTTAGAGCAACACAATTGCTAATAGAGCACCGTCCACGCGGAGCACTTCGATCGAGAATATTTAGCAGTCAAAGGGTTAAAGAAAAGTTACCACGTTGAGTTTAAAGTTCCTTGAATTAATTTTATTTAACCTTAGATAACTAAACATTCGTCTAATAGACTACCGACCCCTGCCAGTTTTACGAATTCGAGATCTGTCGAAATTGCAAACGCTAATTTTTTCCCACTTTTCTATTTTGTAATTAAAATATTATAATTCTTCGCTTAAGATATGAAATACCACGTTAAGGAAGTGAAGTTGACGTTAAAAGTTTTACTGCTTTTTCTCATTTTTTAAACGTAACCTTGTAACGGTATGCGATAAAGCGAAACCTTTCAGATAAAAAATGTATAATTTTTAATGTTCCACTAGTCATAAAAAAAATATTTCAAATAAGTTTATATTCAAAACATGAATAATCACTAAAACTTTGAGGATCGTTTCCATCCGCTCGAAAAAGCTTGCGGTCGATAAACAAAATTGCCACATATATGTCTCATTATGCTCAATATATGCCCAAGTTTTCACTGAAATCAGAATTTCAAGATTAGGTGAATCTCCTTGAAATATACTGTGCGAATTTTGGAGCCACTGTATACATTAACACTAGAACTACCAGACCAGTCAAAATGACCAGTTGGTGATTACTCATAGCAGCCTTATAAATTCACTGTTGTAAAGCTTCTAAAATTTACTATGATTTTCTACAAAAGATATGAATAAAGATTTGTTTTCTAAGCATTCAGTATTTTTTCATGTAATCGTCAATTTGATTTTTTCCATGCAAATAAGTACACTTTAATCGCCGGTAGTTCTACTGTTAAGTATCAGCTAAACACAATTGCAGACAGAGGCAAAGTAATATATCTAACATTATATTTCAAAAACACATTAACCCTTTCGCTTCGGCAGTCCAGTCCGCCGAAGTGCCGTCACTGAACGGAAGCATACGCCAGAAATGTGCACAATGCGCGCAGTTTTTGTATATACGTTTTTCTAAGTCTTAAATAACAACTCTGCTTAATAAAACAATCGTTGCTCTAATATAACAAAAATATAGTTTACGTTTTCGATATGAAAAGACTTACACAAAATTACATTAGTTATTCTAATAACATAAGACCAATTACAGTTTACATATTTTTAGGTGTTTATATATTTACAAGATACCGGATATATCCAGCGCTCGAAGCGAAAGGGTTAAAATGCAAGTGGCTTTACGGAAATTTCGGGCAGTGTGTATCCATCAAAGCAACAATCAAACGTCAACAACTGTCTCCTTCGTTACGTCGGTCGTTACTAGAGTCAGCGAAATAAAACGTCCTCGAAACATTTAGAGGGTTACCATAGCCGCCATTAAATTCGTAGCTCGAGTGGCACGCGCGCACGGGGCTACAATAACACTAAATTCCTTGAGCTCGTGCCCGCCACGTATCATGACCGCGCCATTAGCACAAGGTTAAGGGTATTTGGCACGTGCGAGCCAGAAAGAAACCACTGAGCGCTTGCTAGGGCAGATAATCTCTGTTTATCTCGTAATTCCACGCTAATATCATTAAACTTTCAAGACGTTGGCCACGTTGCCCGTTTAAATCTTTGTTCCCGCGCGCTGGAAAACGAAACGCAGGAATGGCCGCAGCGGCGAGCGTAATTGAATCGACTGCCTTCAAAGTACGATAAATTTCTCGAAGAACAGAAAGGCACGTTTATACGTCTGTGTCCGGTTGTGCTAGGTGGGTGTCGCGCGACAGCTTCGATCACATCAATCGTTACGGGAACGCGATTGCTGGTGTCCGGGTTGCGCCATGAAAAGCGGGACGATCGATGTATTTTCGTGATTTTTCGGATTTTATCGCCACGTTGATACGTTCCACGCGAAAAATACGCGACTGATAACAGGCGTGGAGGATGTACGCGCGTGAACAGTGACTGTTACGTTCTAAATTAGGGTTTAGATTGTTACCATTCCGCCGTAGTTCGCAAGGTTATTTTTGTATACCAAAATAATGCAACTTTCAGCGAAACAAAAGACGAAAGTTTTATTTCAATGTCCGAGAAATATTCGGTATAGACGTAAGTCCTAAGACGAACCAGACTGTACTTTTCTTCCAGGGAAGGATTTGTGAGGGTGAAAACTACCTTTAGAAATTTTGCTCTTTCTGTACTTCGCAATAATGTTTTTGTATAGTTCCTTAGTGTGAGGGTGATTGCTAATTTATTGACGTGTGTATGTTTGTTTGTGTGAAAGAGATTCTAGAATGAACGGTCAAGAAATTAGAATGAGAAGCAATGTATGGAAAACAAGAAGGATGAAAATATGAGTGAATGGAGTAGAGAATGAAAAAAGTTAAATGAGGATCGTGAATGTATACCTTTTGTTTATTGATTGATTGATTGAAAATAGGACGTGTGAATGGGATCGGAAAATTATTACACCAAATAAATACATTTATATATTTTTAACCTTGTCGTTTTCCTCAACAGGATTCGGGGCTTTTATAAACTCTAAAATGGGGGTTATTTTGGGATAGTGGTTAGTAAGGGAGGAGAAATGAACAAGGTCCGGGAATGACTCAGGAGGGTGAAATCATCGGATATCGGGAAAAGAATTTTGGGATGTTTACTAGAGGATGAGTAGGTAGTCTTAACTTACTTTACCGACCGCTCGTGGATCAACTTATTCCCGACCGGCTCACATTGCAGTGGATGCATCATTAATGAATCGAACAAAATGATTTTTTTCAAGTAATTGATAGTTTAATATCTTTATACAATATATATACATATACAGTTTTGCTCAAAACAGTCACCATCGTGTAAGGGAACATTACAAAACTTACAAACTGAAGCATGTAAAAAGCCGATTAATAGGCTTCCGGTCGGTAAAGTGTTAAGATAATACTATGTGTTGGCATATAACAAGATTAATATTATATATATATATATATATAGGAAAATTTTACTTTAAGAACTTTAGTTGAGCGAGAGATGGGACTCAGATGTGAATAAAATGAAAGTGAAGTGATTAGAATATTAATAAATGTATATTTAAACAATTTAATAGTAACAACTTAGCAACTACTACGTTCCTCCTTCAAAATCACACTCTTCTTATGTTCACAGTCGAACTCTTTCTGCCACCTGCGCGCATTTTTCCCGTCATATATTGTTCCAAACACTTGTTTCCTTTCTTTATATTATAATTCTAAACCTTTTTCACTCGATGCATTCGATCACGTTCAGCCAAGATTCCACAGTCGCGACATTTTCTCAAATGCTCATCTTTCACGCCTTAGAAACACTCTACGTTCACACGGCTATCGCCCAACTAAGGCACTCTTCACATTTTCCTAAACTCGCATCCACTCGATCGCGTCCCTACATATATTTGCGATCCTAGCTAAGGGTATACCTGTCTAGCCGCGCATACTCTGTACAAGGGAAACGCTGACCAAACCCACTCCCTTCGTACAACGTTTTTAAATCACTGTGATTGGTAAGGACTAGCCATAACTTTTTGTACAACTTCCTACCGGGCAATTTCTGGCAAACGAACACAAGCACGAAGACAAGCGCGAGAAGAGTACAAGTCTAAGCATTAACACTATTCCTACCGACACTTCACGTATACCTATTCCTATCGCGACATTCCCACGTAAGGCAGACTACAAATCTTTCTCAGAAAATAATATAGGAAAATTCTACTTTAATGACTTTAGTAGAGCTGTACAGGGCGCACATAGAGTTTAATAATTTTTAAAATTAAACGTTGTGCACTTCGAGTGGTAACTTATACACTCGAATATTTGAGGTTGATGCAGGTACAGTACAAGAAATGGTGATGTTTTTAGATATAAAAAGACTGAATATATTTCTAACGTTACACGAGCGCTGGTGTGAACGTTAGCTGTTATAATGTATTTTTACTACCTGAAATCTCTCGCTGGAGGGATGTTATGCGCTGTATATAAAGGTGTCAGTAATGGGGTGTTTGGTTCCCTTTTTGGGGTGGGAGATATTTCCTGTCGTTCACAGTCAGCGACACGGTCAAATTTTGTTTCTCGGTCGAAAGTTTTGCCGAGGATTCTTCCAATCGCGTACCTTCCATTCTTTTAAACCTTTCTCAGGCCAAATTCGGTCATAGACCAAAATGGGAAAAACCCAAACTTTTCAAGTGCTCATTTTTCGTTTGCTAAAAAGGGAAATTATTCGAATGATGCCAAACATCCAAATACACCCTTGACAATCGCCCAACTGTTGTTACTTCAACTTCCCGAACTCACAACTTAGGTGTGAATAAATAAAAGTGAAGTGATTAGAATATTAATAATATATATATTTAAACAATTTAACAGTAACAACTTAAACGACTTTATAACTTAGCAACTTCAACGTTCAAAATCACACTATTTCCACGTTCACAGTCAAAATCTTTCTTCCACGTTAGTCAAATACTTTCTGCTACGCGCTCGCATTTTCCCCGTCATATATTCTTCCAATCATTCGTTTCCTTCCATTCTAATTGTCAACCTTTCTCACTCGATGCATTCGGTCATGACCATCCAGAATATCTCAGTAGCAACATTTTCTCAAGTGCTCATTTTTCACGCCACAGAAACATTCGAATCCAAACATTTTGTGTTCACATGACAATCGCCCAACTCAAGTACTCTTCAGACTTCCCGAACTCACATCCACTCGATCGCATTCTTACAATAAACAATGAAAAAAGAAGTAAATATTGAAAAATGTATTATACCTATATTTAAGGAAAAAGTATAAGGTTGAAAGGCGATTCAATTATGTTGTATATATGAAATCCTAATAAAAATTTTAAAAACGGTCATTTGACCGGTTGTGGTAGGAATAGTGTTAAGAGAATTCACAAAATTGTAAGTTACAAAAATAGAGTCCCTCGTTCAGATAACCGTTGTACCCAACTTAATTCGACCGACCCATTGTATACGAAGACATGATGTCCATGTGCAGTGGAACAGATGTCAATTACAGAGCACCTGGGGACATTGTGGATCAGCACAGCGTACCTGATGACGCATTTCATCACGAATTCCTATATCAGGTTGCCCCCGCGGGTTCGTGGGTCGGAAAATTGATCGGGAGCCGCTCCTACCACTTAATTGTCGCTGATTATTCGTGCTCCAGTTTGCCAAGCCACCTATAGACAGGGGCATGAGCATTATGCGGCTTTCGGGACACCGGGCTGGCCGCTCAAAAGATATTACTCCGTTGTTTCATTGGCGTTTAATTAATTCGTTAATTAAGCCCTGTCGATCCGCGGCTCGCTTACCCGTATCTTTCGAGCGCCACCTATCCAGACCTATCTCGACGGGAACGATACTTATTGTCTGCACTTCGATCGTTTCGATTGGCAATACTCAATTGTGATTGTCAATTGCCACCGATGAACCAGCCTGCCGATGAAAGCGCTGATATTTAGTGCGCTAATATGTAGTTCGCTTCGCTGATCTATCAGCACCTTGTGAATGGCTAGCTAGTTTAACCCCTTCACGAAGGTACTCCGTGTCTGGCATGGATCCATTTCAAGTGGCTCGCGAGATTGATCGAATAATTGCAGGATAAATAATTGTTACTTTGTAACAACATTCATTTTCATAAAATTGTATATTTCATTTTCATAACATTTCCAGCAGCAATTCAAGGGTATATTTGGAGACATCACCTTTAAGCATAAATAATGCACTTATTGCCATGCCAGTTTCGGTTTTTCTCCATTTTTTCTATGTGCCTTCGATTTGGCCTGACTTCGTTAAAAATTTCAGGTAGTTTACGCAATTAAAGCTATCCTCGGTACGTTTTACTTTTGGCCAATGAAACAAAATATACCTGAAGTCGATAATATCTCCCACTCCAAAGAAGGAAACAAACACCCTAACACACTCCTAACACCTTTTATATAAGCGCACAACATTCCCCCAGCGTCAGATATTGTAATAATTCACTAAACAGTAACGTTCAACCAGACGCTCGTGCAACAGAAATACATTCATTTTTTTGTCTTTAAACATCAGTTTCTTGCACTGTACTTGCACCAACCTAAAATATTCGAGTGTGATTAAGTTGCCACCAGAAGAGCCCAACGTTTTAATTTTAAAAATATTAAAATCATTGTTCGCACTGTACAATAATTATAAAACTACGAGGTTTTATTATTTTTCTGAGGGAAAATTTATTTTCTACAATTTTTGAGTTACTTTGAAAATTATCGTAATTTATGTCTAACTATTATAAAATAAATAAGAAAAAATGTTTTTGATTAATTTCCCAAGTTAGTGTATGTACACACACGTTTAAAAGTGTTAACCCTTTCCGCTCGAGAGGTAACTGCTAGTCACCAAATGATAGTTTCGCAAATTTTAAGACTTTAGTTAGTTTATTTATTAGTCAGACCCGGAGGTTAAGTAGTCATATGTGTAAATCTTAGAATACGACTTAACTAAACTAAATGAAGTTTAATATGACTGAATCTTAGTAAATATTTTGCACTTAAAATTAATATTGTTAGCCTCTTAATATTGTTAGGCATTGCCCTACAGCCGTTTTAATTACAATATTTCCTTCAAGGCTTTCCAGGGTACCGCCACAATTTGAACATTCAATACTTCTTAAATATTCTTGATGAATTTTGCATTTCTAAGAAACCGCGTAAATTTATTAAACAATTTAATTCGTACGTTACACCGTAACCACAGAATTATAATTCGCCGATCCACAACATCCAACAAAATTTTCGTATTCTTTCTTTTACTGATAAACCTACGAAGAGCAAGAGGAACCAACCCTCTTTGCAATTTCCCTCGACCACGGATCGCAAATTAATCGATGAATCTGGGCACCGGTAGCATCACATTAGCCGCCGCGAAATGAAACCGAACCGCCACATTAGCCGACGCCAATAGCCGGATAACTGCAACGAAAGTCGAAGAATAATGCGGGCCAGCGACGGTCGAAATCTCGTTACCTCGTTAATAGGCTACGATTATCTTCGAAATGGAGATTCCCGGTTCTCTGCGCGGATACGGCCGCCATATTGTCGACGCGTCCACGGGTCGCCCATAGGTGGGCCGGAGCATTAATTTCACGAAATAGCAGTCGAAATGCGGTAAATGGTGTTGCAAGAGAACCACGAGCAGCAGAACAATAAACACAAACGAAATATCGTCGAAACGATATCCGTTCACGCATCGTAATGTTATTAACCCTTTACTTTAACCCTTTGCACTCGGCTGTCCCCTCTCATGGGACATTGTAATCTTTGCATATGATAGTTTCGCAAATTTTCAGACTTTAATTCAGACCCGGACATTAAATATATGTAAATTTTAATATACGACTTAACTAAACGAAATAAAGTTTAACCCTTTCGCTTCGGCTATCCAGTCCGCCGAAGTACCGTCACTGAACAGAAGCACGCGCCAGAAATATGCACAGTGTGCGTTTCTCTAAGTCTTAAATAACAATTGTGCTGAATAAAACAATCGCTGCTCTAATGTAACAAGTATATTTACATTTTTAATATGAAAAAGCTTACAAAATTATTGAAATACAGAATTATTAAAATATAAAATTATTAAAATACAAAATATATTTAGATACCGCTTATAAGCGACGCTCGTACCCACAGGTAATCTCATGGACGCCGCCTATAAGCGGCGCTCGAAGCGAAAGGGTTAATATACGTGAATCATAGTAAATATTATGAATTTGAACATTTTAGAAGTAAGTATCATTAAACGACTAACGGTCACCTCTCGAGTGCAAAGGGTTAAAATAACGCGTGAGAGACGCGATCCTACTTCTGTGCCTAAAATGAGAACCTCGTATCGGACACAGGATGACTTTTTCTGGCCAACAGCGAAAAACTCGTGTCAGACACGTCGTTCCATCCTACGGCAGTGAAACAATGTGGGAACGCAAAAAGTGTAAAGTTGCGTTACATGTTCCTCAATGTTTTGAGAAATACCACACGCTGGAAAATGTTTCATATATATAGGAAAGGTTATAAATGGAAAAAAAAGGAAAAGAAAGAACGCTTATGCTTCGCAAACTATGCCTAGGCTTCGTAAACTACATAGTTCTTTTCTCTACGCTGGCTACTTAACTTCTCACTTCACCGTACAATACTTTCTGCCTTCACCGTCCAATACTTTCTGCCCCGCGCTCGTATTTTCCCCATCATATATTCTTCCAAACACTCGTTTCCTTTCATTCTAATTGTCAACCTTTCTCACTCTACGCATTCGGTCACGACTACCCAGAATTTCTCAGTCGCACTGTTTTCTCAAGTTCTCATCTTTCACGCCTTAGAAACATTCGAGACCAAACATTCTGCGTTCACACGACAATCGCCCAACTCAAGTACTCTTCAGACTTTTCCAGCCTCGCATCCGCTCGATCACATTTCTACATATATATATATTTCAATAAAACTTTAATCATAATTATCTCGAAAAATATTGAGTGTTTGCCCCTATAGTGCTATATTTTCGAGAACAGAATGACTAGATCTACAAGTGTGCAAGGTTTCAACTAAATCGGTGACCCGAAGGGCTTGTACTCTCCTTGTGAGTGTTAAAGTCGCTAAGTTGTAAAGTCATTTAAGTTGTTTTTGTTAAATTGTTTTGAATATACTTTTATTAATACTTTAATCCCTTCACTTTTATTTTTCACACCTGAATTCCATCTTCCGTTCTACAAAAATCATTTTATAGAATTTTCCTATACATATGTCCCACATACATGACATGTATGAGTGACATTGTATACAAATGTATTGTAATTATACGATACCCGCTATCCACCACAAATCTACTAAATACGTATATTTACGTGACCCGCGCTCCAGCAACAGACTGTGTGCGCGTTGCAGCGTCGGCAGTGTTAGCGACGATTAAACAACGCGTATAACTAGAGTGCTAGAGTGGACTGTATCTAAATGAATGATTGCGACTTCGGACGTACTAGGCTTTATTTTTGGTGTAAACCGTTTCAAAGTTGTGACGAGAGTGTCTCTTCGAAGACACTTCATATTTTACAAAAACTCGGAGTGGGCGTACAATATTTGGCTATAGGTGAGGGAAAACGATCTACTAATTTCTTATTGGCTAGTTATGTTCGAGTGGAAGTGGTAAGATCTGTGACGTTGAAGGGTTTTCCCAAAAGACCATAGCGAGTAATAAACCTAAGGAGTACCTTGACATGAATGGAAACTGCAAACAAAGACTCTAACGGCTAAAGTTAAGGGTTCTGACACCAAATGTGACTGACCATAAACCAAGGAAAAAACGGGCTATAATGTAATGACTCCTTGGGTCCTATTTCTGCTACGACTAGCGAACTATGGGTTGTAAAAACGGCAAAGGTTTTCTATAGAAACTAAAAAATATGTTAAGCTATTGTAATATTAAAAACTAGACTTATCCTCTTATTTTATGTGCTTTTCAAGACCTAACAGACTGCGAAAAACGTAAAAGTACGTTGCCCGCAGTCCAAGTGTTAACTGGTTAAGTGACTTTCAGCAGGGGTTACAAAAGACCCGGAATCCATAGGCAGAGGGTTAATCGTGAACGAATTGATAACTAAGATCGTTAGCAGGGAATTATATAAGCGAGCGACTTGAGATAGCTGATCAATGTGATCGAATGACGTCGCTGACAATGAGTTGTTATGTTGATAATTAGCCCTAACGGAGCTAGAGAATGGCACGGGGAATTTCAATGCTCGATTTTCATTCAAGATGGTACAGTCTGGACGTTTCAGATATTTCAAGAGGCAAATCGTTTGAGTGGATGACATTCTTGATAGATTTAGAAGTTTAACTTGCAATTAGGTAAATAAGGCATAGATACCATTCGTAGCTGTGCATTTAGCACAAGGGATATGTGATAGTAAATATTTTTATGTTATGATCGATGAAGGATTGTGGAGATCACTGAGACACTTAATTTGACAGAGATTGAAATAAAAATTTTTAAGTTAGAATTGGTTAAGCAATCACTCCAAGAAACCATGGAACATTTGCTGCTGTGAATATCAATTATCAAAATGGATATTGTTAATGTCATAATTTGTAATAGTGTTGTCTAAACTTTATATTATGGATTCGCAACACGTTAAACGTAAGTATTTAATTTACTTTGCATTATTTTTAGTACATTATACTGAATTTCATACTATTTTCAGTAAAAAGGCATTTAACGATAGCGTGATCGAGTAAAATTAGATAAAATAATAAAGAAACAAAGTAATTTAATTGAAATTCGCTTTTCAGACGAACAATGAAGAATGATAAAATAATACGTGGGTTTTAATTTAACAAAGTTGCTAATACGTGAGGATTCCCAATAAAAGCAGTAAAATTCTTTCCAAATATATCTATTGCGTTGTAACATCAATTCGTTCGATTATATATTAAATTTTACACATCGTTTACACTGTTCTTTCACCAATTGTCTTACCATCGTATACACCACAAATTTCTTGAATCACGTCTGCAACAAAATTGCCCCAATTAAACTTAACATTATTCCTACCGACACTTCACGTATACCTATTCCTACCGCGACATTTCAACGTAAGAGAGACCTACAAATTCTTCTCACAAAGTAAACAATGAAAAAGGAAGTGTGTACAGGGCGCACATAGAGTTTAATAATTTTTAAAATTAAACGTTGTGCACTTCGAGTGGTAACTTATACACTCGAATATTTGAGGTTGATGCAGGTACAGTACAAGAAATGATTGATGTTTTTAGATATAAAAAGACTGAATATATTTCTATTACACGAGCGTGGTTGAACGTTACTGTTTAATGTATTTTTACAAAATCTCTCTCGCTGGAGGGATGTTATGCGCTTATATAAAGGTGTCAGGAGTGGGGTGTTTGTTTCCCTTTTTGGGGTGGGAGATATTGTCGACTGTCGAAAATGTTTCCAGCGACTTCAGGTATATTTTGTTTCATCGGTCGAAAGTAAAATGTACCGAGAATAACCTTAATCGCGTAAACTACCTGAAATTTTTAAGGAAGCCAGGCCAAATCGAAGGAACATAGAAAAAATGGGAAAAACCCGAAACTGGCATGGCAATAAGTACGTTTGCTGAAAACGGTATTATTTAGCCTTAATGATGCTGTCTCCAAATAGACCCTTGAATTACGGAATTACTTGAATGTTAAAAAATGTATTATACGTATATTTGAAGAAAAGTTTAAAGTTTAAAAGCGATTCAATTACATTGCATATATGAAATCCTAATCGAAATTTTTAAAACGGTCATTTGACCGGTCATGGTAGGAATAGTATTAAAAAGAATCGTACGTTGAAAATGTCCATTTAAATCTTTCATTTTCATTTCAGTCTAGTTTTGGTAGAAGTCATGATGAACAGTAGTGCTAGGTTTAAATTAAACGCACGCGACATCGTCATTATCACAATTGTATTTCACAATAATGAGATAAACAGCCGATTCTTAGAAAAGAAACGTCATTCTTGCAACGAGGGAACAAATTTATGTTACAACGCAATAGAATCCTCTGTAAAATCGTGTCAAAATTTCATATTAACAATAGATTGCCGAATGTTAGGTATATACGTACCTAGTTTGCCTGAAACGAGTCAATTTGACTCAAATATTAAAATTAAAGTTCTTAAAAAATAAATAAAACTTAATTTTAAAGAAAGTTTATTCGAACAAATTTTTACATGTGTATTCTGTTTTTAAAATACATTTTCCGCAGATTTTTTTATTACACTTATATATCTATTCCTCCCACATGATACATTGACCTTGACAAAATCATAAGTGAGTCAAATCTACTCATTCCTGCGATCTATTGTTAACACTAGAACTACCAAAGTCGTCAAAATGACGGATCGATGATTATTCATAGAAACCTTATGAATTCAGTTCTCCAGGCTTCCAAAATTGACTATGGGTTTCCAGAATATAAATGTAATTAAACTGCAACTACCAGAGCAGTTTTCAAATTCCGATTATTCATAGCATGCCTAAATTCAATGGCAAGCTTCCAAAATTTACTATAATTTTCTGCAGAAGGTATAAATAAAGATTTGTTTTCTGTGTATTCGATATTTTTTCATGTAATTTTCAATCTGATCTGTTCCATGCAAATAAGTACACTGTAATCGTCGGTAGTTCTAGCGTTAACACTAGAACTACCAGAGCAGTCAAAACAAACAATTGGTGATTATTCATAGCAGCCTTGTAAATTAACTGTGGTAAAACTTCCAAAATTGACTATGGTTTTCTGCAGAAAGTATAAATAAAGATTTGTTTTCTGTGTATTCGATATTTTTTCATGTAACTTTTAATCTGATCTGTTCCATGCAAATAAGTACACTGTAATCGTCGGTAGTTCTAGCGTTAATCGCTGATCACCAAATATAATGGCCAAAATAATACACAGTAAACGAGTAATATATTTTCAACGATTATTTGCATCCAGCTTGAATTTTCAAAAATGTCTGTAATATCAAAAACGATCCCCTTAAAATTGACTGCTTCATCGAATTATTAATTCCCTTCGAATCGTGATAAACGTATATCTGTGGAATAATTGGAGTCGGCACATTACACGATCATAATTGTGCACGCGCGCGCATAAGCTCGTCGAATGCACGTGTTCGTGACGCGACTCAATGAGCAGCAATGATACAAAAATTAAAACGGAATTAACGTGATACTGACGTAATTTAATAGCACGGAATCGGCACGCTTAATCTGTTATCGGCGTTATTTGCCAGGCGAAAGTAGAATTACACGGAAGAATTCCTGCCGGAACGAGTAGATTCTCTCGCATGCTAATTATACGCGACTGGCATTCGCGTGCTTGATTACATTTTATTAGATCGACCGAGGATACAAAAGTTACCCGTGTTTTCGTGGAAAAAACATGGTCGACGGTGATAGCTATTTACGAAGTAACCGTTACATCGTGTAATACGAGATTTTGAGTTATGTAAAATCTGACAAAGGGAATTTAACCCTAGATAACTAAACTTAAATTAATGTTTCTTTGTAACCAATCATTCGACTCATAGACTGCGAATTAAAAACGTGTATTGGGTTGGAGGGAAAGTTCTGTCGTATTTTCCGTTTCCGTTAATTCATGTGGAACCCAAACACTTTGCTTTAACACAAACCCAAGAGATTTAATGTGATCACCAACAGTTGTATGATGAATGCCAAACTCTTCTGCAATTTCTCGACTTGTTAAATGTGGATTACTTTCCAACATGGATCGCAAAACATCATTATCGATCTTGGATGGTCGTCCAGATCGATCACTTTCTTGGAGGCTCAGATCCCCGGAACGAAATTTGCTAAACCATCTTTGACAAGTACGAACGTTTACAATATCTTTTCCAAATACCGCACATAAATTTTTACATGCAACCGATGCGTTGCTTCCTTTTTGGAATTCATACAAAATGCAGTGTCGTAAATGCACTTTATCTACTGACATGTTTTTCATTTGAAATATTACAAGTAAATGATGAACTTACAACAGAATGAGCTTTCACGAGGTTTCAAGGCTATTTATTCATTTTTATCATTTAAGACAAATTCTATATTAGTTTGAATCATTTATAAAGTACATCTCACTCGTATAAATTTATGTTAAATCTATGATTTACTTAATTTTTGTTTACTTTAATATAACGTGTAATGTTTCCTTATGATATGCAACTGTAATTATATTAGTTTAATATAAGTCTTGCACGTGGAATTACGTATGCGAATTCGTTATATGGTAGCGGGAGGATGACATGAGAGACACGACTAATTATCATGTCGCGTTCTAATTATGTAACGCGATGACTGTTCGGTGCGTGCTCGAATAATGGAACATTAATTAAGGAGGTGATCAATGGTGTTGAGAAGCATTAAGCGGCAACAGGAACTGACGTACTCCACAGAAATAAAATGAAATAAAAATTATAAATATTTTAACGTTTCTAAAAATTCAGAAATTCAAATTCAAATATTAAGAAGTAAAAACCTAACGGTTACTGAACCCATAAAAGATATGCCCCAGTCATCCCTATCACCGAAAATAATTATACGCAGTCCCGAAGGAAAAGCAACTTGGAACATAGTCTTCTGCATGTTGGGTTTAACAAGTGCCAATGTTTATTTTGGAAAGATGATTTTCTATTGAACGATCCAACTTCGTTTTTAAAACTATAATATAATTTGTACCAGAACATCAGTTCCCCCGTCTAAGCGATAACAAAGTACGAATTGTATTAATTGTAATAATGACAGAGGCAGTACCAAAAGTAGTAACGACACCAATCGTGGTAATAATAACAATAATACTAGTAATAACAGCAACACTAAACAATATCGATAACAATAACAATATCATTACAAAGATACTGGCAATAGCAACGATCAGTAACGACAATAGCAATATCTTTAAAATAATAGCAATAAATTTATAGTAATACCTTTAACCCTTTGCGCTCGAGAGCTGATTGTTAGTCACCAAATCATAACTTCGCAAATTTCAGACTTCAGTTAGTTTGTTTGTTAGTCAGACTCAGAGGTTAAATAGTCATATATGTAAATTTCAGTATATCACTTAACTAAACTAGATGACGTTTAACACGTTCGTCGCCACGTCACCCAAATATGGGTGACGCTTTTATTCTTAAAGTTAAATAGGATTTTAAATTGGTATTTTAAAAGGAATTCAATGGAATAAGTATTGAAGTATAATATATATAAATATAAAATACATAAAATAAAAATTAAATTAAAATTTTTGCTGTTTTTACATTTTTTTACAGTTTTGCAGTTTTTTATGCAGTCGGATTTGGGCCCAGCGAGAAACTCAGCCGAATCACGCTGGGTGACGAACGTATTAATACAGGTGAACCTTAGTAAATATTTCGAATTTGTAAATTTTTGAAGTTAGTATTATCAGACGACTAACAATCACCTCTCGAGTGCAAAGGGTTAATACCTATAGTAATACCTATAAAATAATAATAATAAATTTAAATCAAGTAAACGAATAAAATCTTTTCTCCGTTTATTACAACAGCTTCCGCTACACTTTTTACGCGAACATTAATACCGATCGATTAATCGCGTAGTTAAAAATATCTCGGTTACTTCGCCATCACCAATTCTTCCCTCGCCCCATTGGTACAGCACACTCCAGCATCAAAGCGAGAAATCGAAGTGTCCTCAAAGAAGTTCCCGTTCACCGGGTATCCCCAGCGGAGGACAAACCAGCCATAATGGATTCACCCCTCGACAAAGGTTGCAAACACGCGCAGTCTGGACTTAGAAGAGGAGGAGCAAAAAACGTGAGGAGATTCGATTTTCGCGGATACCCTTATTTATTTCGCTTAAAAGGCACGTCCCGCCTCCGTGGCTCGAATTCTGCCCGATTATTCGCGTTGCTAAGAGGCAGCGGAGGATCTTTGGTCCTTAGCCCCGTTGCGTGACAGCAGCGCCACGAGGTGGCACGGGGCGAACAATGGACAGGTATGACAGAGGCGGACAAGTGTCCTGAGAATACCTATTGTTTTTCCCAGACTGCTACAACCACCGGCAGCCCTAATGTTCCCCGTAATGGACAGAGAAAGGGAGCCAGGGTAATGCAAACCTGCGCGACCGCACGCGTGTGCGTGCCGCCGCAGCTGAAATTGCTGGCTGCCTTTTGAATCTGCCTGCCCGCCAGGCGAATTTCAGGAATCTAATGCTGAAATGAGCTGAATTACTCGTTGTCGGAGCTTGAATGGTTAGTCATGAGATTTCCGCAGTTTTCCCGTACACCGACGATTAACCGTGGTTACGTTAATCGTAGCAGGTAAATAGATTGACTTGAAACAGAAATAATTGTTGTGATTTAAAGGAGGAATTGTGGATGGAGTACTATACGATGTTGCCTATTTTTATGAATTTTTCTATTAGGAATAGGGTTTTATATTTCTTAAATGAGATAGACTCTTATTTGTGAAATAATACTTTGATATTTTATTATTACTATTATGTAACACGAAGAAGGACAATTCTGACAGTACCTTGTGAACTTTGTCACGAGACTAGCAAAACGCAGAGGTCGAAATTCCTGCAACCCCGTCTGAGTCCTTCAGCCCTTTTGCTCCGTTTCTCAACGTTTTTGAAAGAAGCCCTTGAAAAAGTACGTTAAGAGAAAGCTGGTTTGTGGCTCATTTTTGCTTGGTAGTATTTCTGTATTCAATTTCTAACATTTTCTAACATTTTAGTACATTAACAATCGTATTGCAGCAAGACAAAGATCGAAAAAATTGGCAAACGCATAATTTCATCCATGGTTCTTACGAGTAACTTTCGTCAGCACTAAAAGGTTAACGCCGAAATATTTGGCCACGGAAAAAGTCATAAGGTGAAGGAAACAAAAATTGACAAACTCATATATGCGTTCATAGTCCCTATGAGCAACTTCCATCAGATGCATATATGCGTCCATAGCACTTAAAAGGTTAAATAAAAAGTAGCTTTATTTGAAACGCGTCCACTCGCATTCGCTCCTCCTCTCAAACTGACTCTTTTGATACATTCTTTTGTCCACTCGCTCGATTTTCTTTCCGTTTCTCACTTTGTTCTCTCACTCGATCATCGAAAATCACGTGCACCACATACTCTGTTTTTATTCTCGCTTACATTAAAGATTCATACTGCTCGCTTGATCTTCGGCCAATCGCTCACGCACGCATATCACATACACAGCCACAAACACACATATATACCCTAATCGGTTTTTTTCTTAATCCCTGACACTCATACGCATTCTTTCATTTTTATCCATTCCTTCACTCACACATTCGTTACTTCTCCAGTATTCATGATATCGATTTTTTTTATGATGAAAAGTTATAGAAGTTTGAGTTATAGAAAAAATTCTTTTGTTCCCATTCCCACTTCTTATTCTAAAAATAATAGAAATTTATAGAGGTTTGAGTTGTAGACAAAATTCTTTTGTTCCCATTCACATTTCTTATTCTAAAAGTAATAGAAACTTATAGAAGTTTGAGTTGTAGACAAAATTCTTTTGTTCCCATTCACATTTCTTATTCTAAAAATAATAGAAACTTATAGAAGTTTGAGTTGTAGACAAAATTCTTTTGTTCCCATTCCCAGTTCTTATTCTAAAAATAATAGAAACTTATAGAAGTCTGAGTTGTAGATAAAACTTTTTCGTTCCCATTCCCATTTATTGTTCTAAAAATAATAGAAACCTATAGAAGTTTGAGTTGTAGACAAAATTATTTTGTTCCCATTCCCATTTCTTATTCTAAAAATAATAAAACTTATAGAAGTTTGAGTTGTAGACAAAATTCTTTTGTTCCCATTCCCATTTATTGTTCTAAAAATAATAGAAACCTATAAAAGTTTGAGTCGTAGAAAAAATTCTTTTGTTCCCATTCCCATTTCTTATTCTAAAAATAATAGAAACTTATAGAGGTTTGAGTCGTAGACAAAATTCTTTTGTTCCCATTCCCAGTTCTTATTCTAAAAATAATAGAAATTTATAGAGGTTTGAGTTATAGTCAAAATTCATTTGTTCCCATTACCATTTCTTATTCTAAAAATACATTTACATTTCATTAACACTTTACCAACCGCATAACTTATTGCATACGTACTCCCGATCGGCACATTTTGGCGCAGATGCATCGCTAATAAATTGATTACAATGATTTTCTTCACGTAACTAATAGTTTAATATCTCTTTACAGTATAGATACGATATCGCTCGAAACAGTCAACTTCGTGTAAGGAAGCATTACAAAATTTACAGACTAATTGTAAGCATATAAAAGCCGATTAATAGGCTTCCGGTCGGAAAAGTGTTAATATCTTCGATGATGCTGGTGTCTACAATAACTCCAAAAGTAATTGACCAATCAATTTCAAGCGAAGCTCATTTTATTCGTTATACAATTCGCTAGGTACTGAACCTCAATTTAGATTCCATGAAAGATATATGAAGTACATAAATGTTTGAACAAACTGTTAACCCTTTTGATATTTATTTAAATAAATAAAGTTTGATATAAGAAAAGGTTCTGTTCCTCCAAAATCGCTTTGCCTATTTGAACACACTTATCTCCCTATTACATAGTTCACATATGGAAAGTTCTACGAAGCATACACACGCAATACACATTAATTATCTTACACACATACGCGTTTCTATTATATTTGACGTTGGAATGAATTATTACTTTGTATGAAAGAATTAAATGTTATTTTATGGGATTGAAAACAACGTAACAAAATTACATCTCCACCTTTATCTCTGGTACACAGTTTATAAAACATCATTTACAATGGCGTTATTAAACTTTTCATTTCGATGAAACGACTGAAAACGTTCACGTTTTCGGGCAATTAAACAACTCTTTTGAAACGGCTTGGTAATGGACTAATATGTTGACATTCGACAGAAACTGAAAGAAATACAAATTGAAACGTTCAGTTCTGCGAATTTCAAACAGTTCCATGCAGGCAAGTATGTAATTTAACGTTTACAAACAAGTTTTGAGGAACAATGAAAGGGCGAACGAAAAGGGAACAAAAATGACTGTGTTAATATGTTTTCGTAAAATTACTGTGAATGCAGAGTTGCGAAAGGCAATTGAAAGCTAAATCATTTCTGAAACAAAGTTACCCGCGGTTCATTCCGACGGGGGCTTACACGAATACCTCAGATATTAGTTCGTAACAAAATTCTCGTGCTGGCAACTTTTCCAATAAAAACTTCGGACATCATCAAAATTAACCTCTCCAAACAGATTCCACTTATTCAATATTCTGAAGAATATCAAAAGCCTGATATTTTCAAATTCTTTCTCCTTCAGCTTCGTTCGACCTCGTGTAGTTTGTTCAAATAGTGCTGTAAACACCACCGAAAAATATTCACCACATCTGAAACACTTTTCTCACCTTCAAATCTTGCATTCATTTCCATTTCACTATATATATGTAGGAATGTGATTGAGTGGATACGATTCTGCGGAAGTGTGAAGAGTACTTGAATTTAACGATAACCGTGTGAACATTTGGACTAGAGTGTTTCTGAGGCGCGAAAGATGAGCACTTGAGAAAACGTCGCGACTGAGAAATTTTGATTCGTAACAAAATTTTTATACTGTCAACTTAATATATATTAGAATTTACCATGTACTGTAAAAATTTTGCTATCACCTTCAAATCTTGCATTCATTTCCATTTCACTATATACATATAGAAATGTGATTGAATGGATACGATTCTGGAGAAGTGTGAGAAGTGCTTGAATTTAACGATAACCGTGTGAACGTTTGGACTAGAGTGTTTCTGAGGCGCGAAAGATGAACACTTGAGAAAACGTGGCGACTGAGAAATTTTGATTCGTAACAAAATTTGTATACTGTCAACTTAATATATATTAGAATTTACCATGTACTGTAAATTTTGCTATCAATCACATTAATAAGAATAATAATTTTAAGAACCTTTTTTCTACAATATGGGATATACAGATATTTAAATTCTCATAACGGACTCCACATCAGAAGAAGTAAACAAGGCGAGACTTCAAGCCAAAACAGTAAACACGAAAGACAAAGGCACTACACATGAGTCCCGAAAACAAGCCCCACTCCGCAGCCTCGGACGACATATAAAAAGCAAGTGGACCAGCAGCAATTCATTAGTATTAATCGACTCATTCTTGTTTCCCTATTACCGATTATTAATTCATTCTTAATTCTTGATTATTCATTATTGTATTAACGTAACATTTACTTTTCAATGTATAATTCTTATAGCAAGTATTAAAATAATATTTTAAAAACCAACAATCGTTCCCGCGTCCGTAACAAAATAAACTATTAACCTTCGTAATATCTGGTAATTGTAACAGACACTTTTGCCCTTCGAGAAAGAAATTTAAAAGGGAATTATTCTAGCCGCTGTTGATGACAGTTTGAAGATCGATTTGCGCGACACGGGCACAAGGAAAATTTCAGAGTGCTTGTAGAAATTTCCGTCGGGTATCCAAGGGGATCCTTCTATTTGAGGATGTACGCGTCGTTAGCCGGTAGTTCTCCCGCCGCTTCTTTAAAATGCAAACTGTGCGACATAACTAACCACTTCTGGGAGTCGTGACGGAGGCCAGACGCTGGGAAAAATGAACAACAACGGGCGAAAGAGGAATTGGAACTCCGTGGAGTTCGAACGAATTGCCTGTGGACGTTTGCGAAACAGCGCGTATATTTTTGTACCCACTGGGTCGCCAGATTTTTTTGTAACCGCTCAATTAACCCCTTACCCTACAATTTAGATTCGAAGATGTTGGGCCGAAATTGTGTACAAGCTCGCGCAGCGTTCGGGTCATTCTCATGACTTAAAATGTAAAGTTCCATTACATGTACCGGAATGCTTTGAACTATATCATACCGTTATAGATTACTAATTTTGTATTTTGGATTTTTGTATAAATAAACGTTTTGTAATCAACAATTATTGCATCGGGCTGTAATTACATATCAAATATTCCACGTAATATTCACTTCTGGCCCGATCACCGTACACGGGCTATGCCCGTAATATTTACGTTTGGCCCGACCATCGTACGCGGGCTCTGCCCGTCATTGTAGGTTAAGGGATTAACTTTTTCGCTACCAGATTCACATATATGTGACGACTCGATTTTCTTACCTGAGCCCAACGTCAGAAATATGTGACGTTATAAATACACACCATAAAAATTAATTACAATTGATATGATATTTAACACGTTGAATGCCACGCCAGTTTTACAGGGTTTGCCCGTGACGCTACGATGAATTTTTTATTATACGATACATACACTGTTGAAATATTACCTACAACAAATAAGTTTATCTACTTTTCAATACTTTTTACTGCATTAATTTCTTCACACCACAAAAAGGAGATGTTATGAGTGTATACTGGAGGCTAAAAGCAGAGACATAAAATATAATAGTTCATTAAAATCAATGCAAGTTTGTTACAATTGCAAAAACCATGTTTGCAGAAAATATTCATTTAATACTATACTTTGCCATTCATGTTTATCAGAAGAATCAAGTTCAAACTAACTGCACGTTACTATATTATTTTATAATAGCATTTAATTTTATAAATACACATAAATCATGTTGTCTTGTTTATAAATTATAGCATATCCTAACATTAACAGCAAAAAATTTCCAAAAAACAACTTTTTCCAGGATAAATGTATAAAAAGAAGTATGGGTTCGAGGAAGACCCCCTTAGGAATTCGCGTAAGAGATCGAGGCTCAGGAGTTCTAGGGTTAAGAGTAACGAAAAGTAACAAAACACGGTGTTGACTACACCCCCACATGGCGTGACTTCTCTACTTCTCCCATATTTGGATAAAAGTCGTTGAATTCCAACACAACATAACCACCAAGATGGGTTAAAATAATAAATTCGTAATTAGTTATTATGATTATCTGCACCATCGGAGATTTACTGTGACTTTTAGTGTAATCATTACGGTGTTTCCCTAACATTCAAAACTTCATATAAATTAAACTAAAAAAAATATTTTTACCTTGCGAAGAAAAGAGGTTTTGCGTGCTGACGATATTTTATCTTCGAAATGACAGATAAAATGTTGCCAGAGGCATGTTTTATTTTTTTACTATTAAAATATTTAGAAAGTTAATATTTTTGAAAAAATTGTCGAAATCAGTAGAAAAATATCAAAATATACTATTTTATTTTAAATGTTTCTCACAGTGCACATGATCAAATTAGAGGTTAATGTAATTTTCAGTTTCATTTCTGCATCACAAATAAATATACCCTAACCGTCGGTAGTTATATCGTTGACACCATCTTACGCTTAAAATATCCTTTATATTATCAAAAATACGAGAAATAACCGTTCGATTTCATTTGAAACACCCTATACCAAGCTCCCAATTATTTATCAAGTTTCCATCTCTCAAACTCAGCAAATCCTCCTTTACAAGGAGCCATCAATTCGAACAGAACAAAACTCTTCTACGCGATCTCGATTTAGCCTCGATACACCAAGGATCATCGGTCCAAGATCAATGACTGGTACACACCGGTGAGGCATGTTCCATTCACGAACTGGGTCGACGATTATCCTGTTACATGTAGCCGGTGGTAAAGCAGGTGGCTGCATTACCACGCTTAGGAGATTCCGCTGAATCGCGGCCAAATCGAGTAGAATACTTTCGATCGGTTACACCAGTCTATTCCCTCGAGCTATTTCTGCGAGGATCCACATTGTTGACCCAAATCCTACGGTTATACCCCTACCTAAGTACCAACGCGTGGCAGGGGCGTCCGTTCTTCTCGATTCCTTCGTTTCCGGTTTCACTGCGCCGGCTATCGGATGGAAACGCGACGGTTACGGGGAATTTAGGTGGATTACCTCGTGCGTACGCAAGTTTCGTTCAACTGGAATTCTTTTTGTTCTGATCGAAGGCGAAGCCCCAGGGCTGTAAAGCACCAGGAGGAAATTTCGACGAATTCTACGCTCGTAGCACGACTTCCGGGCACCGTCTGGCGTTTCTCCTCTTAATTGAACGCGAAACGGTTCGATCTGTTGCAGTTTTATTAAATTAGAGTTGTACTTGCTAGGTTCAACTCAAAACAGGATATATTTACCTCGTCTGTCGGAGTTTTAAATCCCTGAAATACCAAGTATTTGAAATTGAATTTGTTAACCGTTCAATTGTTAGACTTAGAAATGTTTTGTCTCGGCTTCTTTTGAAATTTCACTTCTTGCATTTTCATTTTTTAAATTTCCTAATTTGTGTTTCTATATTTTAACAAAACAATTTTAAGTTGATAGATCTTTAAACACGAATTAAAGGTTTCTAAACCATTTCGTTTGAAATTTGAATATTAAAAATTTAGAAAATTTCAAGCATCACCAAAATATACTAGTTTTCAAGCTTTTAAAATTTTGGCTTTTAATTATTGAGAGATGAAATACAAGTAAAATTCTATTGATTTACTGGCGAAGAGAATTAATCATGTCGAGTATTTGAATTCATGAGAATCAACAGAATATAATACAGTTCGGTAAATAAAGATTCATCAATTACTTGCATCGTATCAAGAGTAAACCACAGTTTTTTCTCTGATTAAAAACTTTTTTCTAAAATAAGATAACAAAATCTGCTGTATACATATATAAAAACTCAAATAACAATTAAGCTATTAATTCGTTAGTACACTAAACTTTTAACAAAAATTTGCCAGCAATATCAGAATATAACACTTTATGCGACCTCAAAATTTCACAAATGTATTTTTATCACGAATCTATCTTAAATTTCGCATTTAAATTCCCGCCAGTATCTTCGATATTAGATAACAACTTTGAATAAAGTTACTATATCTTAAGTAAAGATAGTCTAGGACAATTCACGGAAAATTAATTTCAACGTTGAGAAAAATTCCGATTTGTATATTACACATCTCTTTATATCAAGAAAAGCTGGTTATCAGATGATTATATTATATACTTATCAGACAATAATGAATTCTATCAGTAAAATGTTGAAAACACCAAAATCATGTAAATAGAATTACTCATTAGGACCTTAAAAATTACGCCCCTTTTATTGCAGCTTACGCCATCATCTCATTAAAAACATTACTACAGTTCCTTGTATCCTTTCCTTTAAACTTTTATAACCGTTCATTTATCACAGTCCTCGGTGTAATTACAAATCTACGGTTTTCTAGGTCAATCCCGGATATCTAGCATCTCTCTTTGATACAACCTGCATTTGTCCTCGACAAGATCTTCATCCCCTGAAATCGTGATCCTGTGCACCAAACTTTTCTTTATTTTCTAATGAAACTCCATTTTTCAAATTCGAATGATTTTATAATTAAACGATATTTTCTTCGTGTAATTAATAGTTTAACCCTTGAAACTCCTACTTTTAAGTGTGAATATCGACCGGTAACACCAACTTATTCTCGTCATATTTTGACTTGCAAACTTTTAAGTGTCAAATTTTAAATGCCACAATCACGTGTAAATAATAATATTAAAGTCATTCAAAACAATCTTTATTCATTTCAGAAGTAATATAATTTTGATTATCATATTTATATCATTAATTATATTGTTAGTGCTTGAGAGGCACACTTGGAGCCATAAGGGTTAAATGTTAAAATGACGTGTAAATAATAATATTAAAATCATTCAAAATAATCTTTATTTACTTCAGCAGCAATACAATTTTGATTACCATATTTATATCATTAATTATGTTAGTGGTAATTGAGAGGCACACTTGGAGCCATAAGGGTTAAATGCTACAATGATAATAATAATATTAAAGTCATTCAAAACAATCTTTATTCATTTCAGAAGTAATATAATTTTGATTACCATATTTATATCATTAATTATATTAGTGGTACTTGACAGGCATACTTGGAGCCATAAGGGTTAAATGCTACAATGATAATAATAATATTAAAGTCATTCAAAACAATCTTAATTTATCTCAGAAGTAATACAATTTTGATTATCATATTTATATCATTAATTATATTAGTGGTACTTGAGAGGCACACTTGGAGCCATAAGGGTTAAATGCTACAATGATAATAATATTAAAGTCATTCAAAACAATCTTAATTTATCTCAAAAGTAATACAATTTTGATTACCATATTTATATCATTAATTATATTGGTGGTACTTGAGAGGCATATTTAGAGCCATAAGGGTTTAATGCTACAACGACGTGTAAATAATAATATTAAAATCATTCAAAATAATCTTTATTCATTTCAGAATTAATATAATTTTGATTACCATATTTATATCATTAATTATATTGGTGGTACTTGACAGGCATACTTGGAGCCATAAGAGATAATATTTATTTACAGTATGCATATGATGTCCCTCAGAAACATGCTACCTTCGTATAAAGGAACGTTAGAAAATTTACAAACGAAGCATGCAAAAAGTCGATTAACAGGCTTGTCCGGTCGGTAAAGTGTTAAAATTTGCCGGGACACAAATAACAAAGCAGACGCCGCCGAAGAAATACGAGGTTCCGGACGACGACATCCAAAATTCCGTTCCTGTCAGCCTGGGAACGCTGGGACGAGGCGCGAGACAAAATGGAAGGGGAAGAAAAACATCACGCGGCTCATTGCCGGGAGATTTGGAGGAAAGCGAGCCGAGATTGCCGGGAAATCCTCGGGAACATTACCGAATCGGTACGCGTGGTCGCGTGCGAGTTACACGGCCCCGTAGAGGAAAACAAAGAAGAAAGGGATCCTATGAATTCGTGAGTGACTTCGGATATCACGTTCCCCGGTGTCTGCCAGACATTTCCTTCGGCTTCCTGTGTGCATACACGCGCACGCGCGCGCGCGTCTGTAGGTGTACAGTGCGCGACAAAATGGTGGCACAGCCAACGAAATTCAGTGTTTCTCGAGTAACTTCGAAGCGGCTGTTTCTCCCTCTAGACACGAGATCTTTTGTTTCAGAACCAAATATTGTAGCGTGTACTCATATATATCGTTCCTTTGAAAAATGTAATCTCCACATTTAACACTATTCCTACCGACACTTCAGGTATACCTATTCCTACTGCGACATTCCTACGTAAGACAGACTACAAATTTTTCTCAGAAAGTAAACAATGAAAAAAGAAGTGAATACTAAAAAATGTAACATACGTATATTTGAGGAAAAGTCTAAAATTTAAAGGCTATTTAAAGGCTATTTTATAAAGGCAATTATGCTGTGTATATGAAATTCTAATCACAATTTTAAAAACGGTCATTTGACCGGTCCCATAATTTGACCCATATTTGGGTGACGCTCTTTTTTTTAAAGTTAAATAGGATTTTAAATTGATATTGGTATTGGTAAGAAATTCAATGGAATAAGTATTGAAGTATAATATATATAAATATAAAATACATAAAATAAAAATAAAAAGTTAAAATTTTATTCAACTCATTGAATGTCACACTAGACTTTTTATATTTTTATGCAAAAAGATGTACTCTCAGATGTAGCTTAAGGCTTTAAAAAATTAAAAAATCCCATATCTGCAATTATTAACACACCAATGAATGTGCAACTGCAGGTTTAATATTTGATATATTGTGTCATGAATGTAGATATAAAATAAACTGAAGTATGAAAGGCTACACGTTATTTATAGATTACTATATTAATTGTCCATAACTTATATGCTATAGAGCTTAGTAGAAAATATTTAATAAATTAAATTAGAAATATTTCTAGCAAATATTTGCAATTAGTATTGAATACAGTTATATTATCAGTCACGATTAATAACAAACTATTGTCTTGGAGTAATAACAATTTTTATACAAATTCATCTTTTCTCTTACTTCCAAACCTTACTTCCATTGTTAAACAAAATTTCAAATTACCTACCGCAATAAAATATGAGATCAAGCTTTAAGCGATAAGCAGATATAATTACAAGATTAAGTAGAGGTAAGTTCAAAACGAATTGCACATCGTGTGGTATATTTCAGAAATACTAAACGAATTGTAAAATTTAGCAACACAGGAGCGAAACAGATCACGTTTCGTTGAAATAGACGGCCAAAGAAATTTCACCAGCGGAAAAGATATGAATTTTCATCGGGAAGTCGGACGATAAATTTTCTGTACGCGCGCGACGCTCGCCCATTATGTAGATAATCGCGCGACAGAATTTACGTCCCGTGATGCCATGACTTTGTGTAGACACGACCAACGAAGACGAAATCGTGGCGTGGAATATATTTGCGACAGTGTCACATTTTTAGACTCGCCGCAGCCATGTACAGACGACCTCAAAAGTATCTAACCTAACCCAAACTCTATAAACGCATATAAGTTCATTGCCTTTTTAACTCTAGGTTTACGGGACTCGTCAATTTGTTGGGTTTTAAACTTTATGAGCAAAATTTGCAAAAACAGTTTCTATTACTCCTAGTAATTTTTGCTAATTTTTATCAAATATATAGGAAACTTTCTATTTTAACAACTTAGTACAGTGGATGGTAGGGCTCAGGTGTAAATAAAGTGAAGTGAAGTGATTAGAATATTAACCCTTTGCACTCGGCTGTCCCCTCTCATGGGACATTGTAATCTTTGCATATGATAGTTTCGCAAATTTTCAGACTTTAGTTCAAACCCGGACGTTAAATAGTCATATATGTAAATTTTAATATATGACTTAACTAAACTAAATGAAGTTTAATATACGTGAATCATAGTAAATATTTCGAATTTGAAAATTTTTGAAGTTAGTATCATTAAACGACTAACGGTCACCTCTCGAGTGCAAAGGGTTAATAACTGTATACTTAAAACGATTTAACAGTAATAACTTAAACGACTTTATAACTTAGCAATTTCAACGTTTTTTTTTCACAGTCAAACTTTTTCTGCCTTCAGTCAATCTCTTCCTGCTACGAGCTTGCGTTTTCCCCATTATATATCCTTCCAAACTTTTCACTACAAAGTATCCTCTAATTAGTGGTAACGTTCAAAATTCACCAACTGTGAATTTTTATTCAACTCCTACAATTGTAAGTAGCTGAAGCGCTCCGGTCATCAATGACCACCATATGCATTTAAGGATATGCTTAAGAAAGCTGTTGAAAAGTATATAACAAAAGTTTTCTTCAGATAAATTATTTTAGTTTCATATTGTTTATGAGGTCACATCAAGGTGTACGTAGTGCAACTGTAAATATTTACGAAAATTCTTTTCTCCGTACTCCTTGTTTATTGTAATTAGTGACGCGTAAAAAATGAAGCTGAACAATTATGTCACACACTGCGCTGTTTCACGGGTCGCGAACGTTAGAGTAAGCAATTATGCGAAGCTTTTTTTCACTCTACTTTGAAATTTCGCGGGTCACTGAAAACAAGGTGAACGGTGCATTTTTGCACGAAAAATTGTACGTTTTGTAGGTTAGGTTGTATTTTATGGTCGATTCCAAAACAATAGACAAGAGTTCGTGGACAATTAAATTTGAAAATTTCAGATTATTAACACTAAATTGCCGACGTGAGTCAATTTGATTTTGTCAAGTGCAAGTATCGCGTGAAAGGAATAAAAGTAAGGGCGTTTGTGCTAAACGTAATAACAAATCTGAAGGAAAATGTATTTTAGAATATGTATATACAAATTATTTTAAATAAACTTTCTTTAAAATGAAGTTTTATTTTATTTTTTTAACTTCAATTTTTATGTTTGAGTCAAATTGACTCGTTTCAGGCAAAATAGGTATATACCCGACATTCGGCAATTTAGTGTTAAGGGTTCAAATTGCAATTCAAGAAATTAAGCCACACTCACTATTTTGGATGGTTAATCACTCGTCCAAGTGAACATATTCGAGGTTAGGGATCACGTATCGAAGAGGTCGACGCTCATTGATTTTCTCTGAAATCAGAAAAATGTAACTTTACATTAATTTGAGCTTCAGGCTTTACTTTACTAAATATATTACAAGTTTTAGAAACTGTTCATACATAAATTGTCAGTCCAAAGAAGTAATTTATTCGCTTCTTTGTTAATAGTTAATAATTACTTTGATAAATACGTATTTATTTATAATAAACAAATGAATAATTTAATTCTGCATCCATTTATAATGTTGATACTAAATTAATATCATAATATCGATATAACTTGTACAATAACATTTCAACGTTAATGAAATTTTAATACGAATACCCTCCCAATATTAAAACAGTATAAATAATTAGGCAACAATACTGTACGGAAAGATATGCTTTCCTGAATTAAATTTACAAATAAATTGAATTATAAATTGTAAGTAAACACAACTGAGTCAAATAGAAAAGGAAATAACAACTAAAAAAGGGCAATCTACAGTTTAATGATATAAATGATCAGGAAATAAAAATAAAAAACGTTCTAATAAATAAACGTTTCCGATACTTTAATTCGAACATTCTCTTGGAACGCCAGTATTTGAAGTTGTTATGCAAACAATTTTCATAAAAATACTAAGTTTAAAAGAAACTTAATATTTTAAGAAATTTTATAAACAGAAAAAAACCGGTTTTAGTAAGTAATATTAAATATGTATCTTTTGAACTGTTGCTTCAAATTTAGGGGGTGATATTAATCTCTAAATTTAGAGATTGAGAAACTATTAACGATTGAGAATATATTGCTGCAAAATTGTTGCAATTTCTAAATTATTTTTCAGATCATCCTCGTACATAATTGTCAATCTGAACTTCCATTACATACAGAGGTAAATTTTCCAAAAACTATAGTTTAAAACTTAAGTTCTATAAATAAAATCTTTTATTGGTATATATTAATCGAATTACTGATATAACCAAATTGTAACCCTTTTAATCTTCAAAATAGTTTTGGTACCTTAACCCTAGATAATTAAACTTAAACTAACGTTACTCTGTAACTAATCATCCGACCCATAGACTACGAATTAAAAACATATATATTCTTATATCTCCTTTATTTATCACAAATAAATTATCAAAACTTAAGGAAAGTATTATAATATTTTAATTGCAAGATAGAAAAGTGGTGAAAAAATAGCGTTTACAATCTTAGAAGATGTTAAACAATCTTAATAGATCTCCAATTCGTAAAACTGGCAGGGGTCGGTAGTCTATTACACGAATGTTTAGTTATCTATGTTTAACTTTCAGAAACAACACTTGTATCTGTTTCATGCTTCGACATCCACTTCTCTCTCCATACCGCACTGTCCTTTGCCTTTCCATTCAAGTCCGCAAACAACCTCATCTAATTTCGAAAACATCTATTTACACCACATACGTACGTACATATTTAGTAAACAGCACGTTCAAACATCAACGTTGGGACTCATTAATCGATCCGCTCATCAAAACTCGCTTCAGCTACCGTCGGCCATTTTAATTGTGGTTAATAAAATACCCCAACATGGTGGAACGTGTCCCACAGAAGTTCTAACGAAATTCCATCCCGTTCCGGTAAACAATAGCAGCGTGAACAGCTTTTGAACGCGACATACGAGCCGCCATGAATTCGAGATGAACAAAATGGCGGAACGCACGCATCGACGTCCAATGATGGTGTATCAGCGAACTTCGGGTATTGTTCATCCAAGGAAAATTGTTTCTTGTTCACCAATAATTCCTGAAAACGATATTCCCCCGACGGAAACGACATCGTGAGCGAAATTCGCTGAGGCGAAATGCAAGGTTCAATAAGAACCATCAAATGGGTTCACGGCAATTTCGACCTTATTGCTTAGGAGCAAGAACGACGTTGCTTAATTAAGGAGTAACACCGGTAGCCGGTTCAGGAAGCACTGATTTCCGCTCGTTTTTCATGCTCTTCATGCTTCTCCGGCAACTGCTGAACTTGGCCACAGCGATTCGCTGAGAATTGAGTTGGAAAGAACGGCAATCCGACTGTTTGGATTCGTAATGAGGTGCATTGTAAATTTGCTGATTAATAATGTATGAGATGATTATGACAATTGTTGATCGTTAATGTGCTTTCTCCATTACACAAATCGTTTCTTATCCTGTCATTGTACGATATTGAGAAGAAATTACAAAAATCTATACGAAATTTTAATGAACAGGTGCAATTAAATCTTAATGCTTCATTTCATCGGTTTCCTATGTCAGCTAATTGTTATCGAAAACAACAAAGTACATTTGTTACATTGTCTCATTACCCATATTTTTGACATTCTAACCCTTATTCTCGCTAGATAGTTATCTGTAATACGTGGTTATCGATTGATATCAGAAACCCTTCGGTTGAAATATATTGTCCCATATATCTGTTCATGTATTTTCATATTTTAAGGATTACTGTTTGACTTATGACAGTACGCAATACCCTGTTTTTGAATTCGTCCAACGTTTACGGAATATACTGAAATGCTATTTAGAAATTGTAATGTTAACAAGTTTTATCCGTACAACCTTTCATTTATCACCAATCGAACCAAACAGTTCTAGTTGTCGAGATCATGGAGCGTCCTCAAGATCTAACATAGCTGCCATTCAAACCGGAAGTCCGCGCTTTTTTAGAATATACACTCGATCGTGATCGCGAACTAACAATGACAGCGATTGCACGCAGAATAACAATGCTCACTGACAGATCTGGCTTCGTTGAACGTAATGTAGTCGTGTAAATAAATGTTTGTTATATTGTCTAATTACTCTCAACTACCAACACCTTCTATCCGTATAACCTTTCATTTATTACCAATCGAACCAAACAGTTCTAGTTGTCAAGATCATGGAGCGTCCTCAAGATCTAATATAGCTGCCATTCGCACCGAAAGTCCGCGCTTTTTTAGAGTATACACTCGATCGTGCTCGTGAACTGACGATGCTAGTGATTGCATGCAGAATAACAATATTTACAGACAAATCTAGCTTCGTTGAACGTAATGTAGTCATGTAAAGAAACGTTTGTTATATTGCCTAATTACTCACAACTACCAACACCTTCTATCCGTATAACCTTTCATTTATTACCAATCGAACCAAACAGTTCTAGTTGTCGAGATCATGAAGCGTCCTCAAGATCTAATATAGCTGCCATCAGCATCGGAAGTCCGCGCTTTTTTAGAGTATACACTCGATCGTGATCGCGAACTGGCGATGACAGCGATTGCACGCAGAATAACAGTGATCACTGATAAATCTGGCTTCGTTGAACGTGTGACGACCTTCCTGCCCTCTCCACTAGGAAGGATTTAGCGACCACGTTTCTCGCAAGTGCTCGAGCTGGTCCACGGCTTCTCTATATACGAGTTCTAATCTGTCTTCTGCTATCCCTGTGTCTAAGGCAGGGGCCTGTTAGATAAGCCTGACTGACGAGTCCAGTAGCAGGCCCCAGACGAAACACCCGTGTTCCCATTCCTTTTCCTGCTCTTTCTCTCACAACAGCCACAAACGTAATGTAATCGTATAAATAAACGTTTGTTATATTGTCTAATTACTCACAACTACCAACACCTTCTATCCGTATAACCTTTCATTTATTACCAATCGAACCAAACAGTTCTAGTTGTCAAGATCATGGAGCGTCCTCAAGATCTAACATAGCTGCCATTCGCACCGGAAGTCCGCGCTTTTTTAGAATATACACTCGATCATGTTCGCGAAGTGACGATGATAGTGATTGCATGCAGAATAACAATATTTACAAACAAATCTGGCTTCGTTGAATGTAATGTAGTCGTATAAATAAACGTTTGTTATATTGCCTAATTACTCACAACTACCAACACCTTCTATCCGTATAACCTTTCATTTATTACCAATCGAACCAAACAGTTCTAGTTGTCAAGATCATGGAGCGTCCTCAAGATCTAACATAGCTGCCACTCGCACCGGAAGTCCGCGCTTTTTTAGAGTATACACTCGATCGTGATCGCGAACTGGCGATGACAGCGAATGCACGCAGAATAACAATGCTCACTGACAGATCTGGCTTCGTTGAACATGTGAAGAATTTCCTGCCATCGCCACTAGGAAGGATTTAGCGACCACCTTTCTCACAAGTGCTCGAGCTGGTCCACGGCTTCTCTATATACGAGTTCTAATCTGTCTTCTCCTATCCCTGTGTCTAAGGCAGGGGCCTATTAGCTAAGCCTTACTGACGAGTCCACTAGCAGGCCTCGGACGAAACACCCTTTCCCATTCCTTTTTCTTCTCTCTCTCTCTCTCACACACACACACACAACAGCCACAAACATAATGTAATTGCATAAATAAACGTTTGTTATATTGTCTAATTACTCACAATACCAACAACACCTTCTATCAGTATGACCTTTCATTTATTACCAATCGAACCAAACAGTTCTAGTTGTCAAGATCATGAGCGTCCTCAAGATCTAACATAGCTGCCATTCGCACCGAAAGTCCGCGCTTTGTTAGAATATACACTCGATCGTGTTCGCGAACTGACGATGCTAGTGATAGCATGCAGAATAACAATACTTACAGACAAATCTTGCTTCGTTGAACGTAATGTAGTCATGTAAATAAACGTTTGTTATATTGCCTAATTACTCACAACTACCAACACCTTCTATCCGTATAACCTTTCATTTATTACTAATCGAACCAAACAGTTCTAGTTGTCAAGATCATGGAGCGTCCTCAAGATCTAACATAGCTGCCATTCGCACCGGAAGTCCGCGCTTTTTTAGAGTATACACTCGATCGTGATCGCGAACTGGCGATGACAGCGATTGCACGCAGAATAACAATGCTCACTGACAGATCTGGCTTCGTTGAACGTAATGTAATCGGTAAAGCACGTTAAGGGTGAAAGGGCGGGGCGGGGGAGGGACGGTTTATTCGATATAATGCGATCGATCGACGGGAGCACGCAAAGCACCGTTCGAACGTACATATCCAGCGGGCGAATTAGTAAGCGTTGCGTTACGACAGATGTACGCGTGCAATATTTAAGCCTCGTTAAACGCGTAATTTCAAATCGGCCGTGGGCTCCGCGTCATATGTTATTGATAACCGGCTCTGTGTTGAATAATGCGCGGATTACGCGGTCTAAACTAAAGCAAACATCGAATAATTAACAAGACGCCCAGGCAGCTTTGAAAGGCCGCCGCTGGCGCGCTCGCCCGCGTTACGCTTCGGCCTCATTAACTGTACAGCTTCCAGTCTCTTTGACGATGGCGCGAAGAGATTGATGAGCACAGACTACGACCGATTAAAGACAGTGATTAAGAAACCTAGACTCCATTAGTACGTTCGTAGATACACGTACCCCCTTCTAGCTTCTTGGCTGTTATTTTTTTTTTTTTACGCTTCTATGATTAAAGAGGGGAAGAAGCAATGGCGAATCTTCCACGATCCTAAGCTTCTTTAATGTAATTCATCAGCAACGTTAACATATTGATAAGCAACGAAACATGCTGATGTTGGATTAACCTAAAGATTCTCACATTTTTAACACTATTCCTGCCGCGATATTCCCACGTAAGACAGCCTACAAATTTTTCTCAAAAAATAAACAATGAAAAAAGAAGTGAATATTGAAAAATGTATTATACGTATTTTTGAGGAAAAGTCTAAAGTTTGAAGGCGATTCAATTACGTTGTATGTATGAAATTCTAATCGGAATTTTAAAAACGGTCATTTGACCGATCGTGGTAGGAATAGTGTTAATGTATATGTATAATAGTGTTAATAGTATAAATTTCGATCAGAAGTCTCCGTTGTGAGACTTCTTGTTCTTTGCGTTAAGTTGATTTTCGATGACAAGTGACGATTCGTCGTCGTTCAGTTTTCCACGCGATCGTGGAAAAGTGGGATGACACACTGATTAGTGATTTTCAAAAGAAAAGAAATCCAATCACCGTGTCTCCTTAGATATCGCCACGATCTTCCATGCGCCTTTGGCGTGGCTTCTCTTGGAAGAAGGAGGTGATACCAGAGGTACATGAGAGATTCGAGAGCCCAGCAACCCCACGTTTCTTCTTCTGGGAAAAACCACGATGAACTGTTGACCGTTGGTTTGTTTAGATCGTGTCGTTAAAAATTCCCTGCGGAAGAGACGAGTTTATGATATCGAATCGGCTATTGAGAACGAAGTAAATGATAAATTCTAAATCCATGTCATAAAACTATAAAATCTATTGGCGGCAATATCAGTAAAACGTTGAACTCAAAAATAACCTTATTTCGCGACTCTGTCGTAAACAAGCACAGGAAAAGTCCTCATGTATTGTTCCGTCACGTCGGAACAGAAGTCCTTAATGGAAAGCAATCATAAACTAGATCAAGAAAACCATCGTAAAGTATATTAGTTTTAAGAATCGAGAAATGAAGTTATGAAGTTATTGAGCACTTATGTATCTTTTCCGTTAATTAACTTGACGAAAGGGTTAACAGTTCTTAAGTTCCCTCGCGAGTTAGCAAGGACGAAGTAAAGGGCTAACCTTTTTAGACAAGAAATATTGAAATAGTTCGATGAAACTAGCCAGCAGTCGACTCTTCGTTTATTATATTTATTCGTGCATTTCCACGGCCAGAGAAAAAAGGTGAGTAGTAATAGAGACACTCGGGTAATGAAGAACAAAGAAGAAAGGGGGAGAGAATTTTATATCTTTTCCGTTAATTAACTTGACGAAAGGGTTAACAGTTCTTAAGTTCATTCGCGAGTTATCAAGGACGAAGCAAAGGGCTGACCTTTTTAGACAAGAAATATTGAAATAGTTCGATGAAACTAGCCAACAGTCGACTCTCAGTTTATTATATTTATTCGTGCATTTCCACGGCCAGAGAAAAAAGGTGAGTAGTAATAGAGACACTCAGAAATGAAGAACAAAGAAGAAAGGGGGAGAGAATTTTATATCTTTTCCGTTAATTAACTTGACGAAAGGGTTAACAATTCTTAAGTTCATTCGCGAGTTAGCAAGGACGAAGTAAACGGCTGACCTTTTTAGACAAGAAATATTGAAATAGTTCGATGAAACTAGCCAACAGTCGACTCTCCGTTTATTATATTTATTCGTGCATTTCCACGGCCAGAGAAAAAAGGTGAGTAGTAATAGAGACACTCGGGTAATGAAGAGCAAAGATGAAAGGGGGAGAGAATTTTTCCCGAGTCGTTCCCGGCTCCCTTTTACTTTCATTTTCGCGGTGACTGTAATTGCTCCCTTTCAGGGCTGAAGCTCGATGGCTTTTACGGCGCTCGACATAACCGGTTTTACGATTCCGCGACCGGCGATGAGCAACCGACAGGAGAAAGGGGGATGGAATCGGGTATCGTAAGCCGTTAAACTGCGAACGAGGATGGCGTAGGTGTCTTAAAGGGAAATCAGATAATTGAATAACGGTCACACACAAAATTTCTCCGTTCGGCCATTTACGAGCACGATTTACGCATCCTACTGAATTCCGCGTCTATACACAGAGGATGCTTCATGTACTCCGGTGGTCGTAAAGTGATCGACAAACTATCTCGGAGTTTCGTGCAAGTAGATAGTACAAAAAAGTGTTTAACACGTTGACTGCCATGGGGGTCACCGGTGACCGGCACTCAACTTGGCAGTGGCGCCACGGGGGTCACCGTTAATGATTATTAAATTAACCCTAGAACTCCTAAGGGGGCGAGGGGTTCCTCGAACTCACAAATTGGAAAACCTTAAATTAGAATCATTTTCTTTTCATAAAAAATTCTCTTAAAATTATTTATTGTTGTACACACATTTAAGTTTGATATTAAAAAGTTCCCGTTGCTAAGTGTAAAAAATTAGTAAGTATTGCTAAGTATCTTAGTAAGTGCTTTTTATGTAATAAAGTATAATAATAAAATTTTATGTAACGGTCTTAAGTAAAAGGTATATAAATCTAACAGTATCATATTTCTTTATTAACTTTTGTAATGAAGAATATATTATAATTATTTTTGTGTATGTTATGAATAAATTGTTTTAAAGAAAAGGTACTACACCTTCGACCCGTTTGTCAATCGAAAATGTACTCAGTAAGTGTGCAACGAACTAATTGTAAAGTGCATTTATTTCCAGACATTTAATATGTATATTTTAATCTTTTACAAAGTAAATTATTCATTTTCCAAACTAAGTATTGAAAGGACTAACTATCAACCCGATCCTGTCCTTATCTTTATGAAAACGTTTTATAATTCTGAAAAACAAAACTTTGAATGTAAAGTTAAAAACTAAACAATTGCTCGACGTTTACCTCAAAAGTGAAAAATTAAAGAAACAAAGAGAACACGATGTTATAACATTATAAATTGAATTAATTAACTGTTTTATAGATTACAGTTTTTAAATAGATACTAAATTGTTCGATTAGGTATGTTAGAGCTTATAAACTGTCAGTTTGTTACGCTTAACACATTGCTATCTATTTCAGTTCACCTTGCATAGTAAACTGCATTCCCTTTTTTTGTTTCCTGGTATTGTTCCAACTTCAGTTTCAAATTTCATATTATTAACTCTCGTGGTACAGACTTTATTAGAAGTTACTTTAAAAATATGTTGAAAAGGTCTACTTAACCCTTTGAAGCTGGCTACTGTCAGACAAATTTTATAGAAAGCCAAATTTTACGATAACAAGTTTAGCATTAATAAAAAATGTTAAATTGTTTTTCTATTAATATGAATGAAAAAAGACTTCAGGTATCAAATTATTATTTTCAAAAAATAATACACATTTAATATTGAAAAATTGAGTCGTCTTCACCAAGAAAGTAATCGAAATAGTTTAAAGAATGATAATTGAACGTAACGACTATAATTATAACAGGAATAACCTTATATTCATAAAATATGAATTGAATTATACAATTTAGATTACCATACGTAAATGTATAGACTATACAAGATGTAGAGATTGTCATCAAATGGTTAAGTAAAAATCTGTTTAACAATAAAGTAGAATAAAGAATTATTTTACCAGCAATTAAAGTAATTTCTTCTATATAAATACCTAGCTACTTTACTTCTAACCTCAGCTATTTAAAGCAACCAAAGGGAAACAAGAAAGCTAAAACCATAATTTATTTCTCACATTTGCAATAAAACAGATCAAAACAGTCTCGAAACTACCCGGCCTCTAATCAAAGGACCGAACCGTTCGAAGGGGCGTCCCCTATTGCTTTCGAAAAAAGAAATATCGACAATTTCAATTCCCGGATTCGCGATCAAAGAAATACTCTCATCGATGGGGTCGCGAAGCTTTGATGTCGTCCACGTGCAGTGCGACAATTTCGCAGTTAGCCCGCGAGCCTCGCTGATTCCAACGATGACAAGAGTTATTTTCTGTCTGACAGGTGTCGGTGGAGTGTCGATCGCTTTTTTCAAAGTTCGCTACGCGAGCCAGAGCCAATTGAACAGAAGCGACGTGTAACGTGCAGGATCGAATACGCGGGACACGTTATTTTGCGTATAAAAAAAAAAGAAAAACGCGCAGATAGTGTTGCAACAACAACCAAAAACCTGCGATCCCCGACGAACGAACGATCAATCGATAGGTTCGATGATCGATGATCTTCGAAAAGATGGTAGATCACTGCCAGTACTTCCCTATTTTTTTTTTTTTTTTGAGAAAAACATCATGTTACGAGACATCTTCAAACAAAGATTTAGACTCTTAGAATGATTTCTACCTTGTCGTGCTACGTCTGGGTCTGTCTGAACCCAAAACTAGAAGCTAGACTTGATTGTACCTTGCAAAATACACCCCCCGATCAGCATTTAGTGTTCAATTTCAAAAACAGAAGACTTATTCGATTTGCTTAACCCTTTGCACTCCGTTGTCTCCTCTCAGGGGACATTAGAATTTATCAGTGATTCCGGGGAATCAACTTATCCCAGCGCAACCTTTTCAGAAATATATGTTTCTGTGAAAGTTTCTGCTAAAACGGCACAAGATATCAAATCAAAATATGGCACAGTTACCAAGATATATAAAAAAAAAATAGTGATTTTGAGGAACCGAGGATACGTCCATCCAACACATCCGAAATGACGCGGAGTGCAAAGGGTTAAGAATGTCACGTGGATTAGATTTCTTATACTTCTTATTATTGTTATCTTTGTTATTTATTACAATTGTTTCATTTCATATTTTTATATAGACAAATCTTGCAATTTTTTCTTGATAACGCGTGCGAGAAAATAATCGAAGTGTATAGATGAGACATTTACTCGTAGTAGTCAGTGAGAGCGAGCAGAACGATGAAATTTCAACCTTTGGAGGAGGATTAACTTTTATTTAGAAATGTATAAAAGAACCATAACGACAATAATGGTAATAATGACAGATTTGTTGTTTAAAATATTTATACAGGTAAGGTCAAGCTATGGGTCCGTTTGGACCCTGACGTGGTGTTCGAGCGATTGCCTAAGTCACCAGCACTGCAAGTGTTAATGAGTATGAATTTTTGTGCGCTTATGGAGAATTAAAACGTACAGGAATGTTCAAAGTGAACATAATATGCAAATGCTCGTGTATGCAAAACATCTCATGTAAAGTATATGTTATTGTATTCCGAGTGTGAAACAATTCGCTATTTAAGTACCGCTTCTTCGATTGCGTTTATGATAATATGAATTTGCATAGTCCAGTTATTAAAGTAGAACAAGGAACAGTGATTATAGTCGCAGTGCGGCTTTTAAGTGCGAACGTAAACACATGTTAATGAAGCCATAATTCTTAAACTCAGAGGTCACTGCTGGACAGAAGTAAGAATTACTACTTACAATGTTCCTACAAACCCATTTCTTCAAAAACAATTACAGAAAAAGAGTAACATGTCCATATTAGATCCACAAATCAAATTGATCTAACAGAATAAATTCGACAGTATAAGTGAAGTACACTTTTTTTCATTTTTTAAGTGCAGCTTTGGTTGTCAAGATGATAGTGCACCAAGAATTAAACACTTTTAGGGGAAAAGTTAACACCAAAGCAACCATAAGACAATCACAGTTTTCACGATTTCTACCTCCTTCGTCCTCCATCCATTATTATAGGAAATTTCTACTTTTATTTTATTTACTAGAGTGAGATGATAGGGCTCAGGTGTGAATAAAATAAAGGGAAGCGATTAGAATATTAATATATGTATTTAAAATAGTTTAATGATAATAACTTAAACGACTTTACAACTTAGCAACTTCTACGTTCTTACTTTCTTCAAAATAAAACTCTTTCTGTTTTCACAGTCAAACTCTTTCTGCCATGCGCTCGCATTCTCCCCGTCATATATTCTTCCAAACACTCAGTTCCTTTATTTCTAATTATTAACCATTCTCACTCGATGCATTTGGTCACGTTCACCAAAAATTCTTCAGTCGCTCAGTTTTCTCAAGTGCTCATCTTTCACGCCTCAGAAACACTCTAGTCCAAAGATTCTACGTTTACACAGCTATCGCTCAACTCAAGCATTCTTCACACTTCCCCAGAATCGTATCCACTCAATCGCATTCCTACATATACATAGTGAAATGAAAATGAGTGCAAGAATTGAAGGTGAGAAAAGTGTTTCAGATGTGGTGGACATTTTTCGGTGGTGTTTACAGCACTATTGGAACGAATTACACAAGGTTAGACGAAGCTGAAGGGGAAAGAATTGGAAAATATCGGGCTTTTGATATTCTTCAGAATATTGAATAAGTGGAATCTGTTTGGAGAGGTTAATTTTGACGATGTTTGAAGTTTTTATTGGAAAAGTTGACAGTATAAAAATTTTGTTACGAATCAAAATTCCTCAGTCGCAACGTTTTCTCAAGTACTCATCTTTCGCGCCTCAGAAACACTCTAGTCCAAATGTTCACACGGTTATCGTTAAATTCAAGCATTCTTCACACTTCCCCAGAATCGTATCCACTCAATCGCATTCCTACATATACATAGTGAAATGGAAATGAATGCAAGAATTGAAGGTGAGAAACGTGTTTCAGATGTGGTGGGCATTTTTCTGTGGTGTTTACAGCACTTTTGGAACAAACTACACGAAGTTAAACGAAGCTGAAGGGGAAAGAATTGGAAAATATCAGACCTTTAATATTCTTCAGAATATTGAACAAGTGGAATCTGTTCAGAGAGGTTAATTTTGATGATATCTGAAGTTTTGTAGGATATGCGATCGAGTGGATGCGAGTTTGGGAAAGTCTGAAGAGTACTTGAGTTGGGCGATTGTCGTGTGAACCCAGAATGTTTGGGCTCGAATGTTTCTAAGGGGTGAAAGATGAGCACTTGAGAAAACGTTGCGACTGAGAAATTCTGGGTGGTCATGGCCGAGTGCATCGAGTGAGAAAAGGTTGATAATTAGAATGAAAGGAAACGAGTGTTTGGAAGAATATATGACGGAGAAAATACGAGCGCGTGGCAGAAAGTGTTTGACTAACGTAGAAGAAAGGTTGTGACTGTGAACGTAGAAAGAGTGTGATTCTGAACGTTGAAGTTGCTAAGTTGTAAAGTTGTTTAAGTTGTTACTGTCAAATTGTTTTAAATATACATTGATTAATATTCTAATCACTTCACTTTTACTTATTCACACCTAAGTCCCATCTTTTACTCTACTAAAATCATTAAAATAGAATTTTCCTACAGTTTTTATTGGAAAAGTTGTCAGCACGAAAACTTCATTACGAATCAAAATTCCTTAGTTGCGTACGTTTTCACAAGTGCTCACCTTCCGCGTCTCAGGAACACTGTGGTCAAAATATTCTACGTTCACACGGCTATCGCTGAACTCGAGCACTCTTTACATTTTCCTAAACTCGCGTCCACTCGATCGCATTCCTACATTATATACCACGGATCCAGAAACACGAAAATTCATTTGAGGGCGTAAAAGATCGCGCGAATATCGACCCGATCGAGGCAGGTCTCGCCCGGCAGTCTAGTATGAAAGGAAGTTGTTTATCTGGACGATTTAATTAAGCCCGGCGCTAATTCGATGTACGTGTCCCGAGCAACTAACGAATTACGGTCGCATCTGCGCACCGGATTAGTAGGCACGACGTGCGCACCGTTCCCACTGACTAAGAAGCGTGTATCGTGTGCATGAATATGCTAGTAATTAACCGCAATTGTACAGACAACCCTCAAAACGCACCACTCGTGCCACTCGCGGCGCTTTATCCGCCCGCCGACGCTTCTCTGCCACCCTATTTCGGATTTTATCCCCCTCGTCCACCGTTGCTTAACCCGGCAACGTTCGTTTCTCACGAGCGAACGAACTGGGACAAAAGAACGGTTTAGATAACTGTTAATCGTGTTGTGGCAGTTCGTTGCCACCATAGAAACCTTGCCCAACGTATTTTCTATTAGTTGTGCAAATTAACCCCTAAGCTACTGTGGGCGCCTATAAATTTTGCGTTTGTGGCACTGAGAGTGCCTATAGACGCTTGTCCCATTGCGGTCGCCTGAGACTGAGGGCGCCTAAAGGCGCTCGACGCAGTTTGGCTTTCTGACACGGAAGACTCCTATAAGTGCCCTGATATTTACAGCAACAATTCGGTTCAGAATACAAATAAATAAATAATATTGTTTTAATGTAGTGAAATTCAGTTTTTTTCATTACTGAAATATGTTTTCACAAAAATGCATCCCTACCCAAAATTTCACGCAAAATTCTCTCGGCATATGTCCTAACTTAATTCCTGCTGTATGGTGCGACTGGTGCGTCTCAAACTCTGCCGTAGTCAAAGGGTTAATTTGGTGCCTCTTTCGCGTGGAACCCAACTTCTTAACTTTTGAATTTTTTCTAATCGAAGCACCACATAACGTGGTATGCGATTCCTCTAACTTGTTCTCGAGAATATTGTTCTTATTTTTCTTTTCTTTCTGTACGTTTTTTCTATCAGCAATTTATGGTCTCCTTGAATAAGTTTCCGCCAGAGCTTCGTCAAAGTCCATCGTTTGTCATCCCTTTGTCTATATTTCGTGACCGGGATGACACAAACCTTTTGGTGCATACCTTCGCTTTGTTTCTCACTTTTGCTACTACAAAGTCTCTCTAGTTGCACCTTTTTCTAATCTATCCCTATCCTGTTTCTTTTCTACCCTGCTTAACCCTTTACCGCATATGGGCCCATACATGGTATTGCAGTTTTTATTCAATTTTATTTCCAAATTAAGTATTATAAAATAATTAAAACTATTTTAATCCATCAAATATATATTTAGCAATAATAAAACGCGAAAAAATTGTCTATGATTTTATGATATTTCGAAATAACCTCAGTTTTGTGCAAATGGGTGAGAAAGCAGAATCGAGGTGCGAGTGATTCATTTTCAGAAAACGATAACAGAGTAAAACGTAAGTACTTTTTGACAGAAAAAATGTTTTCATGGAGTCGATATACTCATCTTTCTCGACGGATAATAATTTTTCCGCTTTTTAACTGTTTTCTATACTTCACAACTAGTTTTTTTTTTTATTCCATATTTGGTCTCGTATGCACCAAAATATAAAACTTTTACATTATTTTTCTTTTAATATGTCTTATTGATAATTAAGTAAAGCTATTTCCACGGTGAAGCAATTTTTTTTCCTACGCTTTATTAATTCATGCAGTAAAGGGTTAAGTACTTGATCTCTGGCGCCCAAGAACAGTTCCGCAAAATTTTAGTGAGTAATACGCCGTTATGCTGCGCGCGACACGACAGTGTAGAGGGAATGTTGTTCGTGTGAGTGAAAACGTAAGAGTAATAAATACAATTTATTTACGCAACAACTATTAACCCTTTGAACAGTAATAACGTAACAGTTACGTCACTGCGCTACAAGCCACCCACAGTAACGACGTCAACTGTTGCGTTTATATAGGTATTTATCTTAAAGCAGTGTGAACAGATATGTTGCGATCTACTGATTTTTATTAGTAAACTATTAAATTAGTGAACAAATAATGTATATCTGTATAAGTGGCTTTTCTTTATTTTTCCTATTGGTTACTACCAAAATTGGTTTTTTCTTAAAAAAGTTTGTTTCATATCGAAAAAGTAGTTAAATGACATTTCTCATAAAATGTCATAATTTCTGAAGTAAGACAGTATAAAGTATCAATATAATCATAAAAATGTTATTTAACGAATAAAAAAAAAACTCACTTTTTGGGGCCTATTGGATGTTTGGAAAGTTACTGCTCAAAGGGTTAACAATAAAAGCACGATGAAATATAACATAAAAGTAATAAACACACTAAAAGTCGTTTTGCGACACACTCTCACTTCCTCTCTCTCTGTCTCTCTCTTTCTCTCTCTCTCTCTGTCTCTCTCCTCTCTTTCTCTCTCAATCTCTATATCAAAATTTCTCATTACTAAGATTTCTGTTATCACACACACTGACTGTCCTTTTTATTAGCATTATTTTTTAATAACAATATATTTTTGTTATTATTTTGTGTATTATTTTATTTATATTGTTCCTTTTGTGTTATGTAATAAACTAGGATAGATAATAAATGAATTCGTCAAAAAGTGTTTTGTTTAAATCAGTTCGTTTAGTAGTTATAAGCATTTGTATCATAACAATCATGTTGTACATTGTATTTTCTGTACATAATTCTTAAAAGTAACATGTTATGCACACAAATGCAACACTTCTTCAGCGTTTTGTAGTTGTTTTCAACGCTATGTAAACCTTTTTCACGGCAATGTCGCTTTGAAAATTAATATTTTGGAGCTGAACATAATCACAGAAACCAGAAGTTTTGAATGGAGAACAATAAAATTACGGTTACGTGGAGAAATGCGTTTCATCGATTCGATTCAAAGAGGAAACGATCACGCAAGCACCATTGTACCTCCATATCTGAATCAACAGATCCCATAGGACCCTTCGTGATGTTCACACCATTCATCTTCCGTAAACGCAAACGCTATGTGCACACAAAGTCGCATATATCGATCGAATGTAGCTCCTTTATAATGTATTTGTCGCAAGCAGTTTTAAATGTTCTATTTTTTAAATCTATAATAGCATCGTTAATGTTTTGTAAACATTGAAAGGGAAATGAAAAGATAAACTCCACAATCAAAGGTTTTGTTAATTAATAAATCTAAAATTGAAATTTATGAATTTACCCCAGAAAATTCTTAATATTTAATCTCCTATTTCTTAATTGATTAAGCTAGAGAGTTAGATTGATTAGGAAAATCAGGAAAAAATAACAATACCAACTGATTATTTAAAATATGTATCAAACTAGGAAGTGAAAATAAAAATCGAAATGTTGGTCTAATTATTTTCATTTTTAAAGCAGGACAGTAGAAAATTATTGTTTTGAGCACTATTACAACCTATTTGTCATTATTAATGGCTGCATTTCCGTTATTTTTAGAACTATAAAGAAATATGCTGCAATTAATGAAAAATAAATTCTAATAAATATTATGTTTTATCTTTGCAATATCCTATTATATTTCTTCTCATAATTTTTTAGACTTTCAAGAGAAATACAAGATAACAAAAATACTTATCTATCAAATTTCTTTATCATTTCTTTATTTAAAATAAAATATTTAAATCTAGTAATGACTCCTTAAAATATTGCAAACCACTATATTTAGTTTAAAATTAATCACTGTCTAATAGATATATTTTTGTCTATATAAAATATAAATTAGGAACGATAAAATATATACACATAATGAGCATAAATATTGTCTATTTAATTTCCTATCATTTAATAGTACATTTTTCTGATCATACAAATCTGATGTTATGAAAATGAAACATTAAATCTGTTCAATAATCGTTTTGTTGAAAAATACAGGTATATAGTACAAATTGCATCCGCAATTTCTGCATGCGTCAGTAACACCGAATATGTTAAATTAATTCCTGAGTTAATCGAATCCTGTACACGCAGCAAGCTTAAGAGCATCGGCGTATTCATCCTGCTCTCCTAGCGTGAACTCGGTATTATTACAGGGTGTTTATATTTATCCCGCCACACCGAGGCTGTGATAAGCCGCTAACTAGAACTTTTGTTTGTGTTCGTGGAAAGTGTAACTAGCCAAATATAATAATATTAATATTTCTCGCGTTAATACACATCTCTATTTCCGCAACTTCACCATTAAGCTTAGATCGTGCGTGGATCCTTTGAGACTATTTATTGCTCACGAACATTAGCGATGAAGGCGAAAATGGTAATAAAATCAGCAACAACGAATTAAGATGAGATTGTAGTATTTTGAAAAGGACAGGATAGTCCATAATTTTTGGAACAAATTGTAATGAATTGTTAATAAAAAGTAGCTAATTTTGTAATTTACTTGAAGACCGAAAATCAAACATAACAAAAATACTTTCTTATATGTATTAACTCTCTTTTCTGTGACTAAAAAGTAGGCTTTTCTAAAACAATTCATGGTATTGAGAAGAAGTTTGGAAATCTATATATATAAAAATGAATGTGTGTCTGTTTGTCTGTCTGAACTCGATAGATTCAAAAGCCATACATCCAATCGCCGTGAAAATTTGGGAAATTATTAGGTATATCCCCGGGAAGGTTTTTGAACAATTTTTTTTTAAATCAGAGTTGGAGTTCTAGGTGCTCCCGAACAAATATCCCAAAAATATCAAAATAACATTTTATTAGTAATAATAAATAATCTTGAGAATCTTTTTTCTGCAATAATAGTAATTGTTATTGGCAAATTTTACTTATGGAACTCGAAACTCGTCAAATTGACGGCTCCTGTAAACCTAGTATTAAATATAATATACTCTAGTAATTACTGATAGATCGTTAAAGATAGGTAAAATGGTCACTCGTGATTCACATTTTGAAATACGTTCGCAGTTCAAACAATGAAATGCAATGCTAATAAATTCGATTTTAACACCATTTGCATGAATTGAACATTGTCAGCAACCAATTAGCGAGGAATAATAGATATAAATGTAGTCATTATGTGTACCATCGATAGAATATTTGTACAATAAATTGGATAGAAAGGTAAAGAAAAATGTTCATGGGATACAGAATAATTTTGTAATTATTTACGAGAAATTTTGAAATTTAGTAAGATTTATTCTAAGAATGTCCATCATCTATGATATAAATGAAAAATGTTAATATAACTGTTTTGTGAAGGCGAAAATGGTAAAATCAGAAACAACGAATTAAGATGAGATTGTAACATTTTGAAAAGGATAGGATAGTCCATAATCTTTGGAACAAATTGTAATGAATTGTTAATAAAAAGTAGCTAATTTTGTAATTTATTTGAAGACCAAATACCAAATATAACAAAAATACTTTCTTATATGTATTAACTCTGTTTTCCGCGACTAAAAAGTAGGCTTTTCTAAAGCAATTCATGGTATTGAGAAAAAGTTTGGAAATATTAAATATAATATACTCTAGTAATCATTAATAGATTGTTAAAGATAGGTGAAATGGTCACTCGTGATTCATATTTTGAAATACGTACGCAGTTCAAACAATGAAATGCAATGCTAATAAATTCGATTTTAACACCATTTGCATGAATTGAACATTGTCAGCAACCAATTAGCGAAGAATAATAGACATAAATGTAGTTATTATGTGTACCATCGATAGAATATTTGTACGATAAATTGGATAGAAAGGTAAAGAAAAATGTTCATGGGATACAGAATAATTTTGTAATTATTTACAAGAAATTTTGAAATTTAGTAAGATTTATTCTAAGAATGTCCATCATCTATGATATAAATGAAAAATGTTAATATAACTGTTTTGTGAAATATCCAATTAAATGATTCATTCTTAACCCTAGAACTCCTGAGCCTCGATCTGTTACGCGAACTCCTAAGGGGGGGTTCCTCGAACCCATACTTCTTTTTATACATTTATCCTGGAAAAAGTTGTTTTTTAGAAAAATTTTTGCAATGTTAGGATATGCTATAGTTTGTAAACAAGACAACATATGTTTTTGCGTTCAATTTGTATTGATTTATGTATATTTATAAAATTAAATACTATTATAAAAGAGTATAGTAACGTGCAGCTAGTTTGAACTTGATTCTTCTGATAAACATGAATGGCAGAGTATAGTATTAAATGAATGTTTTCTGCAAACATGGTTTTTGCATTTGTAACAACTTTGCATTCATTTTAATAAACTATTATATTTTATGCGTCTGCTTTTAGCCTCCAGTATACACTGATAACATCTTCCCTTTTTTGTCGGTTCTGTATCTTTTGGTATTTTAGTTCGTAGTGTCTTTCCAGTTAAAGTTCCCAATTAGTTACATAGTTTCATTCTTCGTTCTGTAATTTTTATTCTTTGGAGAAAAGGAGAGCATAAGGGTCCACTTCGCATGATCGCCACCGCGCCGTAGTGTACCGTCATCGCGGCGCGTAGTCAGTTATATTTCTCTTATGCTTACTAATTTTTTACACATAGCAACGGGAACCTCTTAATATCAAACTTAAATGTGTATACAACAATAAATAATTTTAAGAGAATTTTTTATGAAAGGGAAATAATTCAAATTTAAGGTTTTTCAATTTGTGCCTCCCCCCCGTTAGGAGTTCTAGGGTTAAAAGTGAACACTTCACAATTTAATACTATTCCGTTTACCATTAAACATTTGTTATCATTCCATTTATCATTAACGTTACTATCACAATAAACTAATAGGAGGAATGCTTAAAAACATTTCCACTGCTCTTAAAATTTCTACTTCTAGCGTACTCATCAACATCAACCTATTCGCGTGGTATTTATCTCGCATACACCACGAACAACCTGAAAATAATTCAGCAAACGCTTGAAAATAACTAAAAATACGCAAGGTCGAAGGAAAAGCTAGAAACCATTAAGCGTCAATATTCCATTAATTATACAAAACGCGAAACAAACTAATAAGTGACTCGCGCACGAGTCTAACGCGCGTTTTGGCTTCAGTTATATGCACCACGGGTCTAGCTCGTTATTCCGCACGAATGGGTTAACAAATTCCATTATTATGAACTCAACATCGGTGCAGCGTAGCCGGTACGTTCAACAAGCTTGCTCTCTGCACGCTTTCCCGCAGAAAATCAATTTTTGCACGCCAAAACATGCCTGGCTCCCCGTAGCCCCGGCATTCCGTCGATCCGGCAGACGATGAAGCATTCTGGCAAAATAATCTGGCTGTACAAACTAGCGCTAGCATCCAGACGTCGGGCACGGAGGGGAACAATCCACGAAATCATTCCTTCAAAGACCCGACGATCCACTCTCGGGCAGGACTCGTGTTTCATTACGTTTGAAACTGAAAACGATTACGACGGAATCCGCGCAACTCCATGAATTTTCCGCGAGCCAAACTGAATCAAATAACAGTTATCCTTTATTATTCCCGGCTCAAAGCAGCGGCAGCGGCTGGCGAAGTAAACTTCGGGTCAGGTGTCGGGCTCCACGGTTCTCTCGTTAGCAGGTTTACAGGCTGGCCGCCATTATGTAACCGCGTAACCGGCAGCTATGTTGCATGCAGCTTGCCAGGGCAAATATCGTCGCGCGCTATGCAACTAGACGTAGAACAAGACGATATTATCGCGGTAACGACTGTGATAACAAGGGCCTCAAGTTTTTCCCGCTTATGCAGCACGACAGAGGCGCCCTCCCATCGACCCGGTTACTACGTCCATAACTCCTTTGATCTCTGGTTTCTTCAAATTTCTTTGGGAGCTTTCCGTTATGCTTTTGCAAATGTCGGAAAGAAGGATCAATCTGTTCTTTCGTAGAGGAAATGTTTTGTTGTTAACACTATTTCTACCACAACCGGTCAAACGACCGTTTTTTAAATTTCAATTAGAATTTCATAAATACTACATAATTGAATCGTCTTTAAACTTTAGACTTTTTCTCAAATATACGTGTAATACATTTGGCTTGGACGAATGATGTGAAACGAATGAACAAAAAGATAACGATGACAAACGACAGCACTAAAAAAAAAAGAAATGAGACCGCGAGCATACCACGTACAGTCCATGAAATGAAAAACACTACAGTTCCAATGTCGCTCATAGATGCTGTAATTATACAATTTTTTATTGATTTTCAACAATACGCGAATAATACAAGAAACTAAATTCAAGTGTGTTATATGTTCTTTTTACAAACCTGTATTGTACCCTTGATCCAAAGGTGACAAAATTCCAAAAAACGTGTTTCTTAACACTATTGCTACCACAACCGGTCAAATGACCGTTTTTAAAATTTCAATTAGAATTTCATAGATACTACATAATTGAATCGTTTTTAAACTTTAGACTTTTTCTCAAATATACGTATAATACAGTTTTCAATATTCACTTCTTTTTTCATTGTTTATTTTTTAAGAAAAATTTGTAGTCTGTCTGTTACGTGGGAATGTCGCGGTAGGAATAGGTATACGTGAAGTGTCGGTAGGAATAGTGTTAACTGACTTTACGTGAGAAATGAAAGTTTGTAATTATTATGTTAACACTATTTAACGTATAACTATGTAACGTACTAGGTAATATGCATACCATTAACAAATGGCGTACAAATGAACGAAACAGCTGAGTATCGAATTAGGAATGAACAAAAATTATAGCTTTACCTCTTTCATCTCTAAACAGATTTTTAATTGGGAGTAGATATAATAGATTTACTGAGAAAATTAAAAATGATATTAATTTACTTTATCTTATTTTACCGATGATTTTTGAACGAAGCCATTTTTCACATTTTCTCTAGTTACTTCACATCTCTTTTATAATATTAAATCCTTCGAAGCCGTAATTTTACGTAGCTGCTAATTGCCAACACCTAATTTAACTACGTACATACGACTTCCTTTTTTTCGTAGACATTTTTAAACATTATTCCTTTAAATAGATCTTATGAATAAATGTTCGACAATTATTTTTACCTATTTTATAATAACAGTCGTTATTCATAGTATTCACTATTACGATAGCTGTTATTCGTTATTCGCTATCAATACATAGTACTCATATACTATCAAGTTCAAAACGAATTTGAAATTGTTACATATTATTTACGATCCACATTCCATCAACATGCCCGCTATCTCTTTATGCCCATTGAAAAGATCTATCCGTCTAAAAGGTTTCACGCGCATAATCACGAAAAAGCAGAAACAGTTAGAACGACCGGGTCTAGGATTCTACCGTTACGCCTCATTCGCAATTCAAAGTCCATTGATATACTGGCTTCCTGCGTCTATCGAAGGGGCCTGCTGAACGTTTCGCGCGCATAAATCTTCTCAGATTCTCCTTTAAAATCCCCGTCCCCCTTAAACCACCCTCGTACCCAAACACGGTAGAGCCCGAATCCACGCCATTCGAATTCCCACACTCGCCCATTCACATGAAGCCCCCCTCCCCCCCTGCTATCGTCCAGGTGTCTCGCCTGGCTATAGAGAGGTTGACATTAGCGAGCACGACGTGTATTCGTCGTCAGGTGTCAGGAACGCGTTTCTCCCGGCATTACTTGCGTCGGCCACCTTTGTGGGGACCTGCAGCAGTCGCATGCCAGCACGCGTCCCCCGAATTCCCTGCGAATGGCCGAGAAACGTAAGACAAAGAGCTCGCCGGGAAGTAATGTTGCCCGACGAGGCCGAGACAAATGGCAAATCGATGTCACCGTCATTTATGTCGGCTCGCACACCATCGCCCTCTCCGACTCCTCGCCCCGCCGATATAGGGGTGGGACGTGGCTGGGCTGCGTGTCGGGGTTGTCGACACCAGCCAGCACATCCTACTCCTTTCCGGCGACTCTTATTGTTAGTGAAAATCAGCCGCAAGCTGTGGCGCCACGACTGTTCTCTGTTCTCCCTTTCCACTGGCCGACCACCATATGCTAGGGACAGGTTTAAATTTTAATGAGTTGCCGTTCGACCACTTGTTTTCTGGGTTAATATGACGGAAACGCCGTCGCTCTGCGGTCGAAAGCACGTTCAGAAGTTTTGGGTAGGTTTTGGTGAACGATTTTGGTTTCTGAAAAGTTCACCGTTTGGATGAAGTTCTTTGGATCGTTCGGTATTTCGGATTTTCTTGATGCGTTTATCTTCGTAACTTATGGCTTTTATGGCGTGTTGCGGCCATAGTGAGAGTTCTCATTAGTGAGAACGTTCTGTCTACTTGCGATCGAAAAAGCAGCGAATTTTGTATTAACCCTTTGAGCTCGAGAGGTGACTGTTAGTCACCAAATGATAGTTTCACAAATTTTTGAGACTGTAGTTGGTCTATTTATTAATCAGAAGCAGAAAATTGAAGGAGTAGATGAACAAAGAGAGGGAGAGGTATTAGAGGGAGTTAGAGGACTAGAGAAATAAGGAACAGCTGGGAGAATGAAATAGGCGGGAACTTAGTTGCCAATTTAATACTTTATAATTAAAATTTTTATTTGGAATCTATTGGGAATGGGGTTTTATATTGCTAAATGAAATAAACTCTTATTTGTGAAATAATACTTAGATAATTTATTGATACTTTTATATAGCACGAGGAAGGGCAATTTTGACCGCACCTAGCGAGTTTTGTCACAAGACTAGCAGAACGCAGTGGTCGAAATTCTTACAACCCCGCCCGGGTCCTTGAGCCCCATTGTTCTGTTTCTCGATGTTTTCGAACTTTCTAAAATGCCAGATGTGGCTTAGCTTGGAAGAAGCCCTTGAGAAAGTCAGTAAGAGAAAGCTGGTTTATTGTTAATTTTTGCTTCGTAGTATTTCTGTATTTAATTTCCAACAGAATCATAATCGAATGTGGCTTTTTATTGTTCATTTAACGGGTTTTGTTCCCCTTTGTATATATTATGTGATTTGCAATAATTGAATTAACACTGAATTGAGCTTTATTGCTGTAACAGAATAATAATCTCATGCGAAGTTCCATAACTTTTTTAGTGCCAGGCATTTTATGGAGTACATGCGAAGAATGCCACGGGCCAATTTGATATGTATGCGCGCTTATATGAATAGCTTTATAAGAAACAAAATTCCGAACGTTGGAACTTTTTTCCCCTGTAATCAACAGTGAGGATAGGGCTCCGTCGAAAATATTTCGTTACACCTACAGCAAATTTCTCGGTAAGTAGTTTAGGTATAAATTTTCGATTTCTGCGAGTCGGCCGATTTATCGGCCCGCTTGCATTAAAAGGGTTAAAGAAAATCTGTTCTGATATCCTGACATGCTTCAAACTTTTGAAAATCGCTGTACGTAATTAAGCTACGCTTTTGGCCAAATACAAACGTAAACTTACGGTTCACTGTTCATTGGATAAATTTTGATTTCGATGAATCCATTATTTGTACGAAGAAGCAGTTTGATTCACCGGGTTGACGATGAGTGCTTCAAACTTTCAAGCTGTTCCGTATCTGTTCGATCTTCTGAGTGGCTACGAGTATCCGGATATTTTTGAACAATAGCGTACATCAAGTTACGACAAGTATCGCGTGTCAACCCTTTCTTCGTTCAGAGGCGAAAAACGACGGTGTACCCGTCATTAAAAATATTTTGTCAAAGAGGTTGTCGTCCTCCCGTAGGCTGGATGAGCAGCAGACAGAGAAGGCTGGAAAACGAGCCTCTTCAGAAATCTCACGGATCCGATCCATAAATAAGCCCGCGGGGGCCTATCCCAGCGATCTACGCCGGAACTTGTAACCCTAAAATACTCCAGGAATGGCTGCTCGTCACGAAGTCTCGGCTAGGGAGCTGCTCCTTGCGGTTTTATGTACACGCGTTGCCCCACGTACGACCAGCGATAGAAGCGTCGCGATATAATCGATCGCCGACGTTTCTGCAGGAGATGAGAGGGCAACAAGCGTCGTTACGACGCGACCGGGGAATCTCTACGTAGACTGCTTGATTTGAGGGATGAACGATGTGAGATAGCCGAATACGTGTTGTTACGTTGTAACAACATTCGTTTTCGTAAAATTTTATATTTCATTTTCATACAATTTCCACCAGCAATTCAAAGGTGTATTTGGAGACATCACCATTAACCCTTTGCGCACGAGAGACGACTGTCAGTCGCCAAATGATGATTCCGCAAATTTTCAGACTTTAGTTAGTTTGTTTGTTTGTTAGACTCAGAGGTTAAATAGTCATGTGTGTAACTTTTGGAATATTACTTAATTAAACTAAAGGATATTTAATATAAGCGAATATTAGTAAGTGTTTTGCATTTTTAAATGTTTGAAGTCAGTATCATCAGACGACTATCGGTCACCTTTCGAGTGCAAAGGGTTAAGCCTAAATAATACTCTTCCAAGCAAATGCACTTATTGTGGTGGAATCATGAGAAAGAATGTTTGTATGAGTGTGAAGTGTGTATGATAAACGTATGAGTAGACATTAAGGTTCGTGTTGTGGAATGAGTGTGGAATTTGTATATGCATGGTATTGATAGAGTGAACGGCGATAAAAAAAGGACAGTCTGTGTTTGGTGATAATAGCAATCCTGATAACGTTTAATTTATAATATAGAGAGAGATAACAACAGAGAGAGAGTGTCCTAAAGTGTATTTCACCGTATTTAATATTTTTGTTATATTTCATTGAGTTCTTTATTGTTAATAGTTATATAAATAAACTGTTTCTACATATTTACTCACATTTATTGCTATGCCAGTCTCGGGTTTTCCCTATTTTTTCTACGTGCCATCGATTTGGCCTGGCTTCGTTAAAAATTTCAGGTAGTTTACGCAATTAAAGCTATCCTCAGTACATTTTACTTTTGACTAATGAAACAAAATATACCTGAAGTCTTGCTGAAAACATTTTTGACAGTCGACAACATCTTCCACCCCAAAAAAGGAAACAAACACCCCACTCCTAACACCTCTTATACAGGGTGTTCAGACAAAGCTAGGAGAAAATTGGAGGGATAACTCTATGCAGCCTTCTAAGACGAAAATCAAGAGTAACAATATTGGATTTGACGCTTTGTTTATTAGTTATAAGCAATTAAAAAGTGGTCCATTTTACGCCTGAGAGCAGGCAAATGGAGTATCACTGCATAGCCAGTGACGTTACCTACTGTGTTGCTCCATTTGCCTGCTCTCAGGCGTAAAATACCCCGTTTTTTTAACTATTTATAACTAATAAACAAAGTGTCAAACGCAATATTGTTACTCTTGATTTTCGCCTTAGAATGTTGCACAGAGTTACCCCTTCAATCTTCTCTCAGCTTCGTTCGAACACCCTGTATAAGCACACAACATCCCTTCAGCGTCAGATTTTGTAAAAATTCACTAAACAGTAATGTTCATTCAGTCGCTCGTGCAACAGAAATATATTCATTTTTTTGTCTTTAAATATCAATTATTTCTTGCACTTTACTTGCACCAACCTTAAACATTTGAGTATTATTAAGTTGCCGCTCGAAGTGCATAACGTTTTAATTTTAAAAAAATTTTAAATCATTGTGCGTACTGTAGACGTGTACTTTCCATTGTAACAGGTGACCTTTGTTCGCGTAAAGGCCATAATATTAATTGCTCAACTTAAGCATCCTTTATGCACATATTTACAGTTCTGATTCAATTACTCTCAATTTATCTGAAAACATACTGCATTAATTATTACGATAATAATCGAAATTTCTAGGAATGAATGCTTTCCTAGATATAATTGTGTATAATACGAGAACGCGAAAGTATTCGTGTTCAGAACAACTAGCATTCCAAATTGTCCAAATGAATGCCCATGCCAGCACAACCGGCATTTCGAGTTGCCATAATGAATATGCATACCATCATTATTGCCGTTCAGACCGCGGACAATTAAGAACTATGTTATGCTATAATTCAATCGAAATCAATGATTGTCACTGAAATGATGCTTTGTTAGACGACACAAATAAGTGTTAATTAAGATTGTTCTGCTCTCTCGTGAATTAGTGGATCTCCTTCAGTTAGGTCAACGCACTCTAACTATCGCATTTTTGTTTAAAATTAATAAATAGATTTAAGTTTATAGAGTTCTTTTTCACTATATAATCAGTCTATTGTTATCCATCCATTAGGATAAAGTGTTAATTTGAAGTGTGCAATGAAATTCGCCAAATAGAGAATTAACATTTACCTAATAAATTTTCAATTCGATTTTTTCGAATACAAAACCTTAAGCAAACACACTTTATTCAAACTTTGCTTTTTATTTATCACAGAATTACACGCAAAAGACCTTTCATTAATTCAGTTAAATTTCGGTCATGAAGGGAGATCTAGAAATTAGGTATTTATGTTTCCAAAGTTACTATAGTTAGTTATTTCTATTCAGCAATATTTACGTATGCAATCTATTTATTATTAATTTTCCACAAAATATCACTAAAATTTTCGTATAATAAACTTAACTTAAAAATAATTTAGATACTTGCATCTTTCAAGTATTTTAATCTCTAAATATGTTTTATTCCTTAATCAATATCTTCTACATTTTACGATGTCAAAATAGAAGTTTTAATTAAACTTTAAATTGTTTAATAAATTCGTGACCCGTGTCTTGACACTAGTGACAAGCCAAGAATTTGCTCGACAACTGATTAAACATAATAATAAATTCGAAAATGTTTTATCGGTTATTACCAGCACTTAACATGAAACCGATTATTCGACCGCATCCATGTAACAACTGATTAATTAGCCAAGCTGTAGGCTGTTCAACAATAAGCCAATAATTTACAACAAATTACTAATACGATACGAATTACTGTTAGTCGATTAAATTATCGATGAAACATAATCCACCGATTATGTTTTGATACTCGTAAAATTAAATTGACAACAAGAATATCTTTGAATCAAATATATCCTGTTCAATCATTTCAGTTTAATGAAACAAAAATAACGTCATTAATCCGAAATGTCAAACGATACTTATATTTCTTGCAATTTAAGTAATTATTTTTCGAAAACAATAGCACGACTTCTTCTCATGCCCTTTTAACACGTTCCGTGTTATATTTATTTAATGCCCTGAAAACATATATTTTATTATAAATATAATTCTGTGAATTATATTTCATTCTACAAAATGAAGCATTATACAAGATGCAGTATAGGGCAAAACACATAAGTTTATTTAATTGTTATATATGCAATAATTAATAATTACATTTAATGGTGCATTTAGTCAAAATATCAAATGGCCTGAACGACAAGTCAGGCAAAAATTGTGAATATTTATTGGTTCATAGAATATGTGGTACGAGAATGAGGAATGGTTGTATGGATGGATGAGTGTGGCGAAAGCATATAAAAGATATTGTGTATAGATCTTAAGGTTCGAATGTAATGATGAATGATCTCTATGATTTATGTATGTCATGGATATAAAAATAAGAGAATGTTAAAAATAGCGAAAGTGATTGTTTGTGTGTGTTTTGTCAATGTCATGTTCTCGTTCTCGTTCATTATAAAAATTTAAATGAAGTATTTTCTAATTCTCGTTCCTTTTCATTCACAAAAATGGCGTTGCACGTAACGTATTAAAACTATACGTAGGGGAAGGCCAATCGCAAGTTTTTGCTACAATTAATTATGCTAGAAACAACAGACTATACAATTTCTAAAATAATGATTTTTAATATGAAGAGAACTTAATGAAACGCAACAAAGTAATTTTTGAAATTTTAATAATAAGCAATAATAATTCGCAAAACGCCCTTACTCAAAAGTAACGAAAGTGTATCCTCACTTCCTGCTGTTTCAGTAGTAGATTTTTATATGTTAAGTGGTTAATGTTGTTGGAGAATGTTAGGGAGAGACGTTTATGCATCAATATAGAATACTTCTATTTAAAATTTATTTAATTAATTAATTAATTAATATTTTCTCACCTATGTATTTAATATAAAAGTACAGTCGGTTATAAAAATATTTGAACAGTATAAATATTGCACTTAGAAAATGAAAACTTCAGTTTACAATTAGGTATATAATTATAACATACCTTGAATTTTCATCGAAGCATAAAATTTAAGATACAGAACGCAAAAATTTAGATTTTGCCTGTGTTTAAACATATTTATGATACATTTTTTCCTGCTCTCTTGTTACTGTAAATTAAATCTCATATCTCAAATAATCTAACCCAATTTCACATACAGTGGCTCCAAAAAGTATTCGTACACTATGTCACAAATAAATTCGTTTAACCCTGAAATTTTGAGTTTGATAGAAGTATTTGATAAAACTTTGTGGCCATGTAGATCGTAATGGTATACGTATGAATTAATCTCTTATTTTCATCTAAATGCCATTTTAAAGGGGTGAAACCAGCATTGAAGTTTCTAACTTTTTTCTCATTTTTTGAAGATAACTTTGTAATGGTACTTGATGAAGCAAAACCTTTCAAATAGAAAATGTTTAATTTTTAATACCCTATCGCCCTGCCATAAAAAAAGAACACAGAAAAGCTTGTATTCAAAGCGTGAAAAATCGCTGAAACTTTGAGATTCGTTATCAGTCCCCTTAAAACATATTTTGCCGCCAAAAAAATTGCTCCACGCCGAACACACTATGCTCTGTACACACATAAAGTTTCATTAAAATCATAATTTCAGAAGTAGATGAAGTTCCTTATAATACAGTGTACGAATACTTTTTGGAGCCACTGTACGTTCCTCACTCCGCCTTAAATATCACGTCCTAAATTATCATTCTTGTTTCTTTTGCACGCTTGTTTCCCAAACACGATGCTCTTCTTCGCATCCCTAACTTCAGAATTTAGCGACCTCCCAATTTCAGCAGTCAACCGAGGACTGATTAAGAGGATTCGAAATTGAAACGAAAATATCCTTATTTCTTTCCGAGCCACGTATATTTCAGGGACGGGTACGCGAAAAAAAAAAGAAGGAAAAGAAGCCATTACGCATATTCGTGTCCTCCCAGACGAGAACGGAAGCCAAAAATAAACACGGGAATGTCTCGTTGTCGACGAGGTCTCGTCGTATCGGGCAACCGACTGTTCGGATACTCTCTCGACAGATTGAAATTTCATTTCGCCCAAACTCCGATAGACATTGGCTGAACCGGATTAGATCAACTTCAAAGTGGAGTTACGATTATTGGGAAAGTGTGTACACCGTGAATGAAAAAAGGTTTTATAATTTTTGTCGAAGTTTGGACATTTCGAAATTAAATCCATCTAGATTGGAAAACTTGAAGATCGGTTGTAATATTATTTATTTTTTGCAGTTAATTGAAATTGTAGGAATGGAATGTTTAGAAGTTAAGAAACATTTAAAAATAATAATTCGATGCAACGTAAAATATGGATAAACTATAATTTATTATAATTGAGTAATTATTAGTCCTTTGCGCTCGAGAGGTTACTGTTGGTCACAAAATGATAGTTTTCAAATTTACAATTAGTTTGTTTATTAGTTAGACTTAGAGTCATACATGTATGTAAATTTTAGTATATCACTTAACTTAACTAAATGACGTTTAATATAGGCGAATTTTAGTAAATATTTCGAGTTTGGAAATTTGAAAATTATTGAAATTAGTGAGTGCAAAGGGTTAAGAAGATACTTGCTGAAGAATTTCTTAATTGAAACCAACGATATTTAATGTAATAAACTTAAGTTTGAAATATGTGATTTAAATGAAACATAAAATACTCCAAAATATAACATAAATCTAAAACAGCTTCTTCTTTTCGTTTCTTTTATATTTCTATTTATTGCTATATTATTACTACAATAATTATTTGTTGCTATGTCAAGTTTTACAGAAAATTATTTCACGGACGATTAAAAGTTCGTTTGCAATTCGGTGACCTGTTTAAAGCTCACACTGTGACTTGGTTACATGTTTATGTATTTTCAGTTTTGATATTCGAGATGCACGCATACATTGAAATCAGTGCAATATTTTCACATATTCATGTGAAAAATCATTTGTTTGCCCCAAGCGCATACAACATGCATTATAATACTGTACACACATGTGTATCCAAGCAAAGGTGCATCGTATGTATAGTATTTGTCAACTTTTGATCACAGGGATCACGTTTAGACTGTTAGCATTTCTTTACGATTAAATTCTAGTGAAACCTTTATTATCGTATACACAGAATGCTGTGTACTTACCTATTTAGAAATATTATCGAAAATAGTTATAGCTTATTTCATGATGGATAACAAATATTTTCAAGATTTCAAGCTTATCGAAATTCTTTTAACCCTTTCGCTTCGGCTGTCCAGTTCGCAAAAATACCGTCACTGAACGGAAATGCGAGCCAGAAATATGCTCAGTGGTTTCTGTATATACGTTTTCCTAAGTCTTAAATAACAATTGTGCTGAATAAAACAATCACTGCTCTAATCTAACAAGTGTATTTACATTTTTTAATATGAAAAGACTTACAAAACTATTGAAATATAAAATTATTAAAATACAAAACTATTAAAATATAAAATTATTAAAATTCAAAACTATTAAAATATAAAATTATTAAAATACAAAACTATTAAAATACAAAACTATTAAAATATAAAATTATTAAAATACAAAACTATTAAAATATAAAATTATTAAAATACAAAACTATTAAACTATTAAAATATAAAATTATTAAAATACAAAACTATTAAAATATAAAATTATTAAAATACAAACTTAACCTATTATGCTTCTTGTTGAATTTTATAAATATCAGTCTTACTTCCGTTTTTATGAGCTATTTCCCAAACCTGAGCAAATTCGTTAAATTCGTTCGGTACTAAAAGGGTTAATTAAATGTTATCGCTGTCAGGTAAACGTTTATTCCTCGCATCTGAAATAACTCAGTCTCGATCGGGCGAGGATTCAAATCTGTATCGTCGCAACAAAATTGACGATAATTTGTTCTGTTTGTCATGGCTGCGCGTAACCGGAAGCAAGGCTAAACGTCGCCGAGTGTAGCCGCGGATTGATCCGTGAAACTTCAGCACAAAGGGTTGCATTCAAGTCACGATGCGGCTGGAAAAGAGGAACCCGGCGAAAGGGGCGAAAGGAGTGTCGGCGCGAAAACTTAAAGTCGACCTAACAATAGGTTTTTGTGAGCCTACCGCGAACCCCTGGGAACGATACTGGCTGCCTTGGAGAGCCCTACACCTCGCCACTTCATCTTTCCCGAAAGATCAAGCAAGAACCAACCTATCCAGGTGTATGGACGCACCCAGCGCGCACACACGTGATTTCTTTTTCTTCTTCTTCTTCTTCTTCTTCTTCTCCTTCGTCCATTGTGCATTTAGGTCAACCCCTTCGACGACAGTTCCGTCCACCCCTTTCCCTCGATGATGTTCACCATTTTTCCTGGCCACGTGAAAGGCCACTTGAGCGGAGCCCTCCTGTAGCTTCTTTGTCGTTTCACAGGTGAGAGGATGATATTAATTTCTCTTGTCGAAAGACCGGTTTCTGTGAAAACTCGAGCTTGCTGGATGCTTTCCTTTTTCACACAACGTGTATCACCTCTTTGGCGCAGTCAACCGATCGGTTTTGGAAAATCTTTGGTATTTCCGAGTTTTACACTGTGATGAATTGTTATTTTAATAGGATCACAGAGGGAATAATTTCTGTTTAACAAGTTCCGTGCCAAGCCATTTTTTCCTGACTTGTCGTTCAGGCCATTTCATATTTTGACTAAATGCACCATTAAATATAATTATTAATTATTGTGTGGTGACATGGAACCCCTGCGGGTGTTCTATGGGGCTGTATCAAACGCTTTACAACGGGGCCTGAACGTCGGCCCGTCCTTCGGCCCAAATGGCCAGCCGACCTTCATTACCACGGGCGTTTGATTGCAGCCTCATTAGAATCCAAAAAATTCTCGCAGAGTCCTTTCGATGTCTCCACATTTCCCTCTTCTCAACGCGTCCAGGGAATATAAATACAGAACTTTCCTAGGCGCGACAACACAGTTATATAGTCGATCTATCGCAGTCAATCTATCACAGTCAATCTATCATTCAGTCATTCAACCATAACACACAAATGTGTAACAACCCACAATAAAGACATCTACAATTGTATATGTAACAATTAAATAAACTTTATGTGTTTTACTCTATACTGCATCTTGTACAATGCTTCATTTTTTAAGTTGAAATATAGTTTACAGAATTATATTTGTAAACATCCAGGAGACATTAGTTCTAATTTATTCTAACTCTTTGAACTCCATGCTTCAGTTCAGGCACTCTTAACACTTAGTCGACCGAATGGGGAGATCTCCCATTTTTCCCTTGACAAAGCAGTGCCTTTGATTCTATTTACTTGTGTCATTAGTTGGTCTCAAGCTGATGTTGAATTTATTAAAAATTGTATTTTGGAATATTTATGAACAGTACTGGTTCGAGACTAACTAATAACAAAAGCAAATAGAATCAACTGCAGCGCTCTGTTGAGGAAAAAATGGGAGATCTCCCCGTTCGGTCGGCTTAATGTTAAGTGTTAGAATTAAGGATATGTATTGAACAAGGTAATAAATAAAGAGTTATACTTAAATAAGAATTAGTAATTAAGGGGTTCTTCATTCGATTCATAACAAATAGAACTGTTAATTTCAGTCACCCAAGAGATATACATTAATTTTTTAAGTAATTTCACGTCCACATATGAAAAACTGGAGGCATTTTCTATTTTCAGGAATACACGGATGGTATTTTTAATGCTGTGTTTCGCATTTCGTAAAGGTTTTGTAAAAGTTTGAGTTCAGTTATGGTAGAGTTAAAATTTGGGTTAGATTTGGGTAATCAAAAATCATAATTGCAATTGATGCGATTACCGAACTGCTACAACTGTATTACTGCTAGAGTAAGAGGTAGAAAGCTGATCTAACTCGAAATTAACTTATTACATATGACACACTTATAAGGGTATTAAAAATATAGCACAATAATTATACTAAATTCAAACTGCATGAATTGAAATATATTTCTACTTACATTGATATTAGTTATCAGATGGTTTGAGGCATATTCTTAAAGCGAAGTCAATTCACTTACCTAAAACATAAAGAAAAATTACATAATTATGGTGTATTACATTTTAATTAAATAATGATAAATAAGACCACGTTTTATGAACTGAATGAATTCCATCTATAAGCTATTAATACTACACTATCATACTATTGGTGCAATATTTTTATTTTACAAAATGTTAAATGTTTCAAAATATTAGATTGCATACTATGTATTTTTGCGTGTTTTATAAATATTGTACAAATTTCACACATTTCCACTTATTGTATGTACGCATATTGTTCTCGTTTGCCCGTTTAAATTTCGCATAAATGTATAAACGTCCATTGTTTACGGATCCTACGGATTGAATCACCATATATATTCAATATATTCTTCATTTCGCACAAATATTGCACGAAACGATGTTTTAATTTTTTTCAGTAATTTAAAAAAAAAACATAAAAATGTAATCAATTCTTAAAGTAACTTAAGTTTGAATCAATTTATCTGAAAAAAATAGAAGAATTGGTTCGATTCTTTTTGAAAACCTTTCGTAACTCTGCATCAGCGAACATCGAAAGAATTTCTCTCGGTGGAAACAGTTACAACAATATGAACATCGATACAGCAGGCACAATACTTCGTTGTCATTGTTTTTGCCTGCTCGGAATGGAACGCTAGAATTCGATTCGAGAGCTGGCTACATGGAGATCGATTATTATAGCTGCCAGTTCACCCCGATAACTGCGGACAATTTCATTTTTCTCGATACACTGCGATAGTTTGTTCTTCTTGCGCTGAGATGTTCTTTGTTTCCAACGAATTTTTGTTACGAAATCTTATTTAACTATTTTTATTGCGATCGCATTAAAACAACGACAATTGAGTGAATTTCTTGGAGTGCCTTTACTTTTCTATCCGTTCGTTTTGCAAGCTTGAAATCCGTTGGTATAGAAAATTATAGAAACAAAGAAGATATAGGAAATAAAAACATAATAATGAATAAAGTAGCATAAAGTATAACAGGTAAACGTAGTTTGTTTAATTGAAAAGCAGAGATACTTTTATGGAAATAATAAAAACTATTCAATGTATTGAGATTTATTAGACTAGAGGTTCCTTGCTTTAGCTTTCATTCAAGTTCGTTATATTTCAATTCCGAAATTCATAATTTGAGGTGTAATTTTATAGTTTCCATTAAATTTATTAATAAATGAATTGCTTACGTAAAGATTTGCAAGAATATTTAATAAATTAAAGGGTTTGTAAAATGAACGGAAATTCTCTTAACACCTTTGTGTCTAATTACATTCATCAGTCGATTCGGCATGGATTTAACACTATTCCTACCACGACCGGTCAAGTGACCGTTTTTAAAGTTTCGATTAGAATTTCACATATACAACGTAATCGAACTGCCTTTAAATTTTAGACTTTTCCTCAAATATACGTATAATACATTTTTCAATATTCACTTCTTTTTTCATGGTTTAGTATCTGAGAAAAATTTGTAGACTGTCTTACGTGGGAATGTCGCGATAGGAATAGGTAAACGTGAAGTGTCGGTAGGAATAGTGTTAAAAAATTTGTCTGCCACATCGCTGACGATATTATTCCATTCAACTTTTATACATTTAATTATTGAAAAATAAAGCTGCTTTATAGTTTACTGTACTGTTGAATGTTTGATAATAAGAAACATGATTCTTTACATTTATATCGAACGCCCATATACCGTATGAATATAAAAATTCTATAGATTCTATAGACAATCAGTATTCCAGCTTTTCATTTAAGACGATACAACTTTCTTCGTGTACAGCCACATTAAACCGTATTTGCATACCACTCAAGTATCAATAGAATGATAATTAACCCTTTGAGCTCTATGGACGCATATATGCGTCTGGCGAAAGCTATGGACTAAGGACACATATATGCGTTTTCTGTAAGCGTCCGGCATGGACTAAGGACGCATATATGCGTTTGTCAATTATTTCGAGCAGAAGTAATGGCATTATGCGCGTGTGAGATAAATATAAACGCATTCTTTAGCAACGGTTTATAATACAGAATTAATACTAAAAAATAACGCTCTTGAATCATTTAATCTCGCGCGAAAGAATCACTATAACTTATTACGATTTTTTTCAGACGACAGACGACAGTCTGGCGATAAAGTATTCCGCCCACAGCGATCGTCAGCGCTGGCCACGCGCCGTCTGTACGGACCACATAGGCCGCGAGTATTCCGCACTCAAAGGGTTAACGTTAACACCTCTTCCATCCTAGATCTATTTAGCCAATCTCCTCTGTGAATTAGACTTTGGTAACTCTAACGCCATCTTGTGTATTTACATATAATTTTTGTTTTTGTTTCACCTACTTCATGTATGTTCAAACTGATTACTTTCTTGTTTTGTAAAGCCATGTAGTAAGCAATACGTACCGAAATTATAATCCAGAAAAATCCTTTTTTCTTTAACACCCTCACTCTATAAAACAACTACTACACCGCTGTTCTCTTTAAATTTCTTGTCTTTTATCATTTGTATATTTTTACTTTCTTTGTTACCATTTATTATATTCTCATACCTCACTGTAAAAGTTTCATTACAATTATCTAATGGATTAATACTTAAAAAATAAATAAATAAATAAACAAACTGGAGTAACTGTGTATATTATTCCATTAAATATGAAATTTCGTTTTATTCGGTCGCAGAACAAATAAGCATATTTTTTATGCAAAACAGAGCTGCATGTCGACAAGAAAACGCAACTGTATCAATAACTGATAGCGATACGTACGTTGCGCGTGCGCGTACGAAGGCCGGAAGTCGCGTTAACAAAGCTGGATGACAAGCGGCCGAGAAATTTTACCCCATGCACGAATTACGAGTCGGTGTTGCACTCGTTTACAAGCATTCATTTGTCGAAACGTCATTACGCAAGAATTGTGACGCGACACGTGCACTACGGTTGGAAATTCCGCTCGAAAAATGGATTTGCACGGGGCGAAATTCGTGACGACGCATCCCATCGTTCCTCCATCGAATCGCACACCATCGAGTAAGTACATTTCTTTTTATTAGTTTATTACGCTCAATAAACATGCAACAGAACGACGGTGCTGTTGATCAAGCAACCTTTCGTTCGAAGTTATGGGTTTTCCAGTTCAATGCTTGATGGGGACGCGAGCTTTTACATGTAACGTTTCTGCGAGCTAAATAGCAGAGTCGCGAGCCTGCGGTCATTCGAAGTTTGAAAACATAGTGAAATACTGAAATCTCGTGGACTGGAGAATTGTTTTTCGCTTTGAAGGATTTATTGTAGTCCAGTGTAGCACACTGAAAATAATTTTTGAAAGCTAGATATTTACACAAATATTAATTATACATATTTACACAAATAATAGTTATCCTCGATATCTGCACAGTGCAACATTTGCATAAATATTAATACAGACAATTAACAAAATTACTGATATTAAAATAAATCTTACCCTAGAAATTGAACAAAAGTTGGTAGATATCCATCAGATCGTTTTTCTAAAACCTAATATCATCAAAACTTAATATTATAATATAAAAATAATATAAAATAAAAATATAAAATAATATAAAAATAATATAAAATAAAAATATAAAATAATATAAAAATAATATAAAATAAATAATATAAAAATAATACTTCTATCAACCCCCAAGTAATTAATAGGAGAAACCTATGAATCAAGATACTAATTAACGTCCTTCAAATTTTCTGGCTTCGTGCATCGTGCATATCCGCTGTTACGATCTGAGTCGTACCAAAGTGCAGACGCCCCTTGACGACATCCTTGTTCGGTACCCTCGGGGTAGCAAAAATATTTGGCTGACAAAGTTTATCCCTTATATATTTTTTATCACATATTAATGTAAAATTCTAGTTTTTAAATTAAATAAATTTATAATTAAATTAAATTCTTTTCACAGAAAATTAGATATCAATAAAACTGGTTAGCATCTAACCCGGTGTTTACCAACATAGGGGCCACACCCCACAGAGGGGCAATTCGAAAATGGACTCTATATACGTTTTGAAATTTTACTTACTGTGTTTTGTTAACAATTTCATAGTGATTTCTTCCTAGAACCTATCATTTATGTTTCTTAAGTGAACAAATCAATTTTTTAATTTACTTCAGTTGACAAAAATTTCAACAAAAATATTTGTTTGATCAACCGGCGCCTTGATAACATATTAAATCAAACCGTGTGTCAAAACTACAAATAAAGACTCTACAGTGTTCATTTCCAGTTCTTACCCTCTCAACTTTAACATTCGCCGTGAATCACGTTCAAATGACGCGCAATCGGTGCACAATCTGCACGTGACCGTTACAGCTGTTTGCATTTGTGCAACAAATTTTCAGGGAACCCTGCAGGGACACACGAAAGGATCCGAAAAGCACTGCCCCGCGTGTCCATGCAGACCAACAGGATTTATTTTGTACCAGCGAATTGGTAAGGTGTTTTATGTCGCTTACGAACCTCATCGATGAGAATTGGCGACGGCGTATAACGAGCACGAGCATCCTGCTGGATTATGGATCGTCGATTCTATTGGCAAACGGATGAACAATGCGCGACAACGACGTCGTAATTAAGACACTTTTAGCGGCCGCTTAATTAACGTTATCACGATCCTGCGTTGCATCGGATTTTCGCGAGTGATTTTAGAATAATAGCAGTGAACGGATGACACTCGACGATATGTCAGAGAATTCAATTTAAGGTTGGATTACTCAGCTGCTATAAAAAACAAGTAATTTTCAATTGGCAGTGCGAAATTTTAATATTTAATGTATTCAAAGCAATATGATATTGCATTAAGTGAAGTCTTTCCCAGAGTTTCATGTTCAACGCGTTGATCTTATAAAAAATCTGAAAAAAAACTAAATTTTCAATTATCAATGATCTCGAGATCCTTGCTTTCACAGTCTAACACGTCAACATGTATAACAATTGTAAAAATTCCTTGATAGCTGCAATATATGTATGTCTCTAGTTAGGGTAACTGCAAGATGGTGTATATTTTAATTAAAAGTATAATCATCGACTGTACACTATATTACACTGCATATGCTATAACTATCTAAACACTTGTATATGTACAATCCTTATATACCTAAATAACTCATGAGGGTTAATAAAGCTTATGGACAAAAAACAAAATGAACCCTTTTGAATGAACTTTCTTCTCAAATCTTCCAATTAATAGACACACAGATGTGCACAGAAAATCTTTAAAAAAAATTAAGCGTACAAGTTACTAGTTTAACAAATTGTTAATTAAATCAATCATTGTGTGCGTCTCGCGAACGTAGATAACGAAACTTAACCCATTGGTTTAAAACCATGAGCGAGACTCGTGGTAAGGGATTTGTACTGTAAGCGGAAACCAATTGTTCTTGTTAACTGATTAATTGATCATGATTACGCCCCAGACGTCTTGAAAATACTATTTGTCCCCAAACGTTGTTTATTGTTTTACAATTCCTTTTGTAGCCCCGAAATATATACAGTGGCTCCAAAAAGTATTCGTACACTGTATTATAAGGAAATTCATCTGCTTCTGAAATTCTGATTTCAATGAAACTTTATGTGTGTACAGAGCATGGTGTGTCCTGCATGGAGCAATTTTTTTTAGCAGCAAAATATCTTTTAAGGGGGCTGATAACGAATCTCAAAATTTCAGCGATTTTTCACGCTTTGAATACAAGCTTTTCTGTGTTCTTTTTTTATGATAGGACGGTAGAGTATTAAAAATTAAACATTTCCTATTTGAAAGGTTTTGTTTCATCAAATACCATTACAAAGTTATCTTTAAGAAATGAGAGAAAACTCAGAAACTTCAACGCTGATTTTACCCCTTTAAAATGGCATTTCGATGAAAAGAAGAGATTAATTCATACGTGTACTATTACGATCTACATACCCACAAAGTTTCATCAAATACTTCTATCAGACTCAGAATTTCAGGGTTAAACGAATTTATTTGTGACATACTGTACGAATACTGTTTAGAGCCACTGTGTGTCATAAGAAGTATACATTTTGCGCCAGTTCAGGCACACGGCTGAATGGCACGACGCGCGACCGAACTTCTTGTTTGAACCTCTATGGCTTGCGCGATCGGCAGATAGCGTGTAGGCCGAGGGGTTCAGCAAATGTAAATTAACCATTTTTTACACCCAGGGAGAGCCAACTGTCTCGAATAGGCTTGGGCTGGGTCCCGAGCCTAACCCCCTTCTTGTACGCACTTTGGAAAAAGAAAAAAGAAAAATAAAAGTCAGTCTCAAGAACGATATGAACGAGGAAGGTCATTTTCATCCGGAAAACGCAATACCCTTATTTTTGCATCGTTACTACCCTCTCAACATTAACAAAAAGTGCACAGCTGAGTGTATCAAAATTATTCCAGCATCCAGATATTCCATCTGTCGTCTCCCGTGACGACTGGAATTTCTTTAGAAGTAATTAAACGAATTATCAGTCTGAAACGTCGCCGCGGGTGGCTGTTAGACGTTCACGAAATTCCTGGCCCACGACGAAAGGGTGCGGGGTGGCACGAATTCTTGCCATCGGCTCGCTCGACAAAGCCTTGACCATTTCTTCTCGCCTGTTCTCCGTCCTCACCGCGTAGCGACGCGTCGCGACGCCGTGTTGCCATGAAAATGCGGTTCATTATGTCCCCGGGAAAAACTGAAGAAAACTACTGTTGTCAGGAGAAGAAACCGCCATGGAGAATCGTCGGTTTCGAGACGGTGACAAATTGGAGTGACATCGGGTTGACGAGCGAAGGGGCAGGGGGGTTGGAAACTGGTCTGAACGAGACCGAGACGTAATCGTATCCTTACCTCTCGTCTTCGCGACGGGAGTCGAGTAGATGCGACGTCATGCTTATTCGTCTTCGTTCCCTTCGTGCAACCGCGCTCGCATCGCTACTCGCGGCAAAAAGTTATTGGGATTCCTCGGTGTTCCCTGCGTCTCCTTGAATTCTCCGTGTATTCAAAGGAATTAGGGGGAGGTTGGATGATTTTGAAAAATCTTCGCGATAATTTATGCCCGGGTAGAAACGTTTGTTGGTGCTTTACTAGGTTCTCCTTTAATCCGCCATCAATTTTGTTTATCTGGAAAGGAATTTGGAGAGAACTCGAATTTCTCATGCATACTCCGTCCAACGAGACGAGTCAGCAGAAGTAAACAAAAGTTCGTGCGATTGGTGCTGTGGCAACGTTTAGGGTCAGCGCTCATTTTTGAGACACAAAATGCGTCAACATCGTCATGTTATCCACTACACTATAACAGTCTATAACACGGACGCGAAATGAAGACTATTTTTTAGTTTAGGATTTCAGTTACAGGATTAATTTATGAAAAGGTATACAGTGGCTCCAAAAAGTATTCGTACACTGTATTATAAAGAAATTCATCTACTTCTGAAATTCTGATTTCAATGAAACTTTATGTGTGTACAGAGCATGGTGTGTCCTGCGTGGAGCAATTTTTTGGCGGCAAAATATCTTTTAAGGGGGCTGATAACGAACCTCAAAGTTTCAGCGATTTTACACGCTTTGAATACAAGCTTTTCTTTGTTCCATTTTTATGACAGGGGTATTAAAAATTAAACATTTTCTGTTTGAAAGGTTTTGCTTCATCAAGTACCATTACAAAGTTATCTTTAAAAAATGAGGGAAAACTCAGAAACTTCAACGCTGGTTTCACTTCTTTAAAATGGCGTTTAGATGAAAAGAAGAAGTTAATTCATAGGTATAATATTACGATCTACATACCCACAAAGTTTTATCAAATACTTCTATCAGATTCAGAATTTCAGAGTTAAACGAATTTATTTGTGACATAGTGTTCGAATACTTTTTGGAGTCACTGTAGTTTCAAGCTTCGAGTATAGATTTTCGCTTCTCTAGTCCTCAATAACCGAGGACATGTCATACAGTGGGAATTTCTGAAGGATTCTGTCACACATTTGTAATGGTAAAAGACCGAAAGTGAGAATCTGGAGGAATTTTCCGTCGTTGCTAGCCAGCACCACCACCCTCATAACTAGCACTGCAATATCCCTCCTCCAGTAGCGAACTAGGAGCTCAGGAGGGTGTGTTCAACGAACCTTAGGCTCGCTGATTGGTATTTTTCCGAATTTGGAAGGACCAATCAGCGGGTTTGTCAAAACAAGAAGTGAATGGTGGTCGGTGGTAGTGACTCAGTCAAGTCAGTCAAAGTATCATTCAAAAAAAGAAGGTCGACAAGAACTATGGATCACATCTCAAGGTCGATAAACAGTCCGCACCCTTGCCTTCTACATACAACTACTCGCATATCAATCTAACATGCGAGGAGCGACATTTTGACGCCAAAGTACCCCATTGAATAACTACAAATTTTTATTAGAACATCAAAGATAAAAGATTAATTTCTATGAATTATTGCATGTAGCGGTGTACTTCCGTGGCATCCTGAGTGAAACGTGTGATTTCAGTGTGGCAGTCAAAGGGTTAATACAAATGCGTCCATTTGACAACAACACAACATTGGCCTCGATAACGATATGACTGTTTCGCTAATTAAGTGATTAAGCAACTAACTTTTCGCCGTACGAAATTAGTTTACTTAAATTAACTTACAAAATCGTTAAACTATATTTTCTTCATCGGATATAATACAATTGTAAATTTATTGTTCAATTATGTTTCTGCTAAATATCCTCCGAACTCTTCTCAGCACTCTTTCAGCACGCTCCGAATCACAATTCAACAAACTGATAGTTATAATAAAGGAAAGTATTTGATCAATTTCGTGTGTCGCTAATATTAGTTAACAACAAGTTACGTTAATTAATTAAAAAGTTGGAACACATTGGAAACTATATTCGCCACAGAATTAATTAAACGCAACGTTTATTAGTCGAATTCGATGGATAGTAGTGTTTAATTATTCAATGAATTTCGTGAATCACTGTACACGAGATTAGCGAAACAATTATGTAGGAATGCGATCGAGTGGATGAGAGTTTTGGAAAATGTGAAGAGCGCTTGAGTTCAGTGATAACCGTATGAACGTTTGGAGTCTAGTGTTTCTAAGACGCGAAAGATGATCACTTGGGAATACGTCACGACTGAGGAATTTTGGGTGAACGTGACTGAATGCATCGAGTGAGAAAGGTTTAGAATTAGAAAGAAAAGAAATGAGTGTTTGGAAGAATATATGACGGCGAAAATGCATGACTATAAAAGCAGGAAGAGTTTGACTGTGAAGAAAGTAAGAACGTCGTAATTGCTAAGTTGAAAAATCGTTTAAATTGTTACTGTTAAACTATTTTAAATATATATTAACACTTAGCTGACCGAATGGGGAGATCACCCATTTTTTTCAAAACGAAGCACTGCCATTGATTCTACTTACTTTTGTTATTAATTGGTCTTGAGCTAGTGTTGAATTTATTAAAAACTGTATTTTGGAATATTTATGAACAGTACTAGTTCAAAACTAACTAATAACAAAAGCAAATAGAATCAATAGTAGTGTTTTGTTGAGGATAAAATAGGAGATCTCCCATTTTTTCCTTGACAAAGCACTGTCATTGATTCTATTTACTTCTGTTATTAGTTGGTCCTAATCTGATGTTGAATTTATTAAAAATTGTATTTTGGAATATTTATGAACAGTACTAGTTCGAGACTAACTAATAACAAAAGCAAATAGAATCAATAGTAGTGTTTTGTTGAGGACAAAATGGGAGATCTCCCATTTTTTCCTTGACAAAGCAGTGCCATTGATTCTATTTACTTTTGTTATTAGTTGGTCCTAAGCTGATGTTGAATTTATTAAACATTGTATTTTGGAATATTTATGAACAGTACTAGTTCCAGACTAACTAATAACAAAAGCAAATAGAATCAATAGTAGTGTTTTGTTGAGGAAAAAATGGAAGATCTCCCCATTCGGTTGGCTAAGTGTTAATAATATTGTAATCACTTCACTTTATTTTACTCTCACCTGAGCTCTATCATCTCACTTTACTAAATAAATAAAATTTCCTATAATTATTTCGTGAATAACCATAAGTTCGTTAAATATGAAGGTCTGATTTGACCCAGGCGAAAGTGTCGATTAGAATTCTCCGAACGTGGTTGACGAGAACGCCCCAAAAAGTGGATCCACTTTTCATATCCTTACATCAGGCGGTTGGCTCTAATTAAAATTCGTGCTACGGAATCCCCCTGCGGATTCTTCCGCGAAGGGGGCGCTCGTTACGACCGGCTGTAAGCCAAAAAAGGCGATGTCCCGCGCGAAATCCTCCGTTCAGATTCAAAACACGCTCGTGCTTCATTCCTCCGCTGAAACTTTATTAACATCAATCTTGAGAGTTCTTGGTCCTTGGTTCAAGTTCAGTATCGAACTGTTTATTCACTGTTGCTTGTAATGGCCTTTGAATAAATTTCAATCTTTTTAAATTCTTTCTCGTCTAAGTACATATGTCGAATAGAAATTCACTTAAAGTTTTAATCTTAGTGTTGATATAAATTTGTATTAAAACATTGCGTACGGGTCACGAGATATCTCGTTTTATTATTTTCTTACACACGTGTATTCACGACTCGAAATAATGTTATCTGCTTGATATGTTTCTTACATTTGCCATGTTTACTGTTTCACAATAAATTGACACATAAAAATCATACACCAACATTTAAGAATTTACAAATGTAAATTAAAAATTTGCTTGTGTACAATGTATTCAGTTTTTACGGTGAGTAATGCGCCGTACGCAATGTGTTAATATCTTGCTGAATTTTTTGTAGATTCAAGACAGTATGGAATCTTAAGAAATTATAATACAATAAAACCTTCGTTACCTGTATGATCTGATAAGGAGGAAATTTTCGCATAACAGAACGAAGAATATTCAACAGTTTAACAAAAATGAAATAAATATTTTTCGTAAAACGTTTAATGTACTCAGTGTAAAACAAATTTAACTGTATGTATTTTTGGTGAAATTTATACATGCGTATAACAAATTCCTTAATTATTTCGTATTTATTTTAAAAGATTAATATTCGTGTCTACTCCGGTGCATCGTGTATGTGTTCTGCAATTTCTATATTAACACGTTCGTCGCCACGTTACGCATATTTGGGTGACGCTCTTTTTCTTAAACTTAAATAGGATTCGAAATTGGAATTTTTAAAGGAATTCAATGGAATAAGTATTGAAGTATAATATATATAAATATAAAATACATAAAATAAAAATAAAAGGTTAAAACTTTCGCTGTTTTTATATCTTTTTACCCCAGTTTTCTATGCAATCGGATTTCGGCTCAGCGAGAATCTCAGTCGAATTACATTGGGCCACGAACGTGTTAAACCGTTACGAACAAATTTTCTCTCACAGCAGAAAGTAAACACCGTATATATATTTGTATGCAACGTCCTAATAGGAATATATTGTTTAAATAAAACAATATACTCCGATAAAGTAGAATTCACCGTGATGAAAAATTTTCAAGCTTCGTATATTAAAAATTCCTCTGGTAAATTTGTAATATAATTAAAACTTGATATTCATAGATAATTACTCATAATTTGCAATTATCGAGCGAGGTGTCTTTGAACTGTGAAAATTTAATTTTAGCAACGGTAAAATTTAATCTATATTATTGCCCTCGAGTAACGAACGTACGTCGAACAACGAAGTCATCCTGTTCCCGCCTAATGGAAGGGATGGAACATGGATGTTTATTCGACTTAGGATCAACGTCACGTCGAAACGGAGACGACCTAACAAATGATTTCAGCGTGAGTCGCGGTCCCGATGACTTATGGAATTTATTCATTAGGCGAATTTATTGGAATCCAATCGAAACCCTGTTTGCGGTGCTCGTTGCGGAATCGGCTTGTACAGTTAAACCACCCGTTCCCCGATAACGTCTACGATGACGAAGTGGCTGCGGAAGATAAATGAGCGCCACGATTCTAGGATTCGATTAGATAACTGCGCACAGTGCCTGTCCCTAAGCGTCAATCACCACCTTCTGAAACGTAAAGTTGTTAAACGCTAGTTGCCAACCAGCTATGCCTGGGTCGCTGATTAATTTATTGTTCGCGATGATTCGAAGCTCGTGCATCGATGACCGCTGCTTTTAACCCTTTGCACTCGAGAGGTGACTGTTAACCCTTTTAACCCTTTGACTGCTACGGGCGCATATATGCGCCCAGCACAAACCGTTGATATAGACTATGGGCGCACATGTGCGCTCGGCGACGGCTTTGATCATTTACTGCTGTCTTACTGAATTTCTCAAGAAATTATTTTATCATATCCGTGTAACACTCAGAAACAACATACCTTGTTGCCTATCAACAAGAAAAATCTCGTTTATTTCGTCAGTTTTCCCTATATCTTAAATTCGTTTCATCTGTTCATCTGCCATTTAACAAAAGTTATGTATGGTTTGGAGTTCGTTTTGTACATTTCATTTTATATATTTTATAATACATTATAATTATCAAATTATGGCGTTTTAAAACTTTACCCTTGACGAATAAATAATATATATTGAAGATAAAAAATATTTAAAAAATTGAAAAATATTAATTTTGGAGTGGATAAAGTAACAGTAATTTGATTCTGTACAATATTACAATTGAATACACCGCCGAACAGATTCAGATTGCGTGAAAAAGTATTCAGTCCCCAGCGACAGTTAGTGCCGGCTGCACGCCGTCGACGCGAAGCGTTTTGGCTCAGAGTCTTCCGCAGTCAAAGGGTTGATGCCGAACGACGATATATCGTTGCGTATGCCATGGCGCCTAACTATTTGCATCGCGAGAGAGCTCTATCTCAAAATAAATTTATAAAACGTTATAAATGTTTCAATTTTTTCTTTTATTCCGTAATATGCTTCTTGTTGAATTTTGTAAATATCATTCTTACTTCCGTTTTCATGAGCTTTTTCCCAAACCTTAGCAAATTCGTTAAATTTGCTCGGCACTAAAAGGGTTAACCGTCTAACAATATTAACGTCAAACAGTTTCTAGTGCAAAATATTTTTAAATTTTTGTTTTTAAATTCAGAATATTTACTAAGATTCACTTATATTAAACGTGATTTAATTTAATTAAATGGTATACTAAAATTTACGGGTTTGACGCAACTGTGACAATGGACACCGTTAACACTAGATTTACGGACATTTCTTGTACGTCTATTTCTAATGAACATTTAACTCTTTGCACTCGAGAGGTGACTCTTAGTCGTCTAATGTTACTAACTTCGAAAATTGTCAAATTCGAAATATTTATTAAGATTCACTTATATTAAACGTGATTTAGTTCAGTTAAATGATATACTAAAATTTCCATATATGACTATTTAACCTCCGGGTCTGACTAATAAACGAATTGACTAAAGTCTGAAAATTTGTGATGCTATCATTTGGCGACTAACAGTCTCCTCTCGAGCGCAAAGGGTTAATCAATTGCAGTGACAATGAAAAACGTTACTTGTTTCACTTGCTCGATGTTATTCATTTATAAATTATAAACTGTTGGTGATTTTTCAGTATTCGTGCTCGAATAAACTAAAAGACACTTCTTTTTTTTCCATCAAACACGTGTATTTACATATATACAAAAAATATAGATTAATAAGAGATACGTTTAAAAGAAATGTAGACCAATTTTTCCTTTATTTTTACTTTTACTGGTTTTACTTTTATTTAGTTATTACGAGTACTTTACTTTTACTAGTTATTACGAGTATTTTACTTTTACTAGCTATTATGAGTATTATTCTTTTACTAGCTATTACGGGTATTTTACTTTTACTAGCTATTATGAGTATTTTACTTTTATTAGTTATTACGAGTACGTTTTACCGTAAACTTTCTCGAATCTTCTGAACAGTACGGGAAGGACGGTATATTTATTTGTTTCTATTGTCTTTTGTTTTGTCTCTCTCACAAGCTATCTCAACGCCTGCAGGTATATGCCATTTTTTCCTAAACGAAATTACTATTTATTATAACGAACATAAACAAATTATACAATGTTATTGATTAACTGACTTGAAAGAACTTACTTCTAATTTTTAGTACTGCAGGGAATATTTTATTTAAAATATTGTTAAAACTATTAACAATACAAGAAAATGCTTTTTATAAAGCACTATGGAGATGCCTCTAAAATTCTAATGTGATTATTTGTTTGCAATATAACCATGTATATCTTTTTTTAACCAAACAGGTAGCTAATTTTATGATATAAAGTATGTTTTGAAGAAATTTTCATCTAATAAACTCGTACATGTACACAACATATTATATTAGCATAGAAATTCATGAACTAATTAATTTTTCATTATAGAGAGTCTTATCATACGAAGTACCGTTGCTTCTGCTTCTAAATTATAATTAACAAAAGTTAGTTTCATGGAATTTATTACACTGTTTAGTTGCGGATACGTTAAATATTTTTTCCTTAATTTTGTGTAGAATTTACATTAAATTGTGTCTTGAAATAACATTGAATAAAAGCTACATATGTGGTTAATATCAAAGTTTTTGTTCACTCGCCACGTTTATTTATACCAATTAATTTGAAGCAAATACACGGTTATGCTTGTTAGGAGTTCTGGCTTTTAAAGTTGTATTTGAGTTTCTCATAGCATCTGCTGCAAGTTAGGTTTAGTTTAGTCGTAAATATTTGCAATACATTCGAACGTAAATAACATAACGATTCAGGTGAAGGAAACTATACGATCGATAAATAGCACATACACACAGAGAAATTCTTTTTGCAAGTTGGAGGCTACAATTATAATATTCAGCGTTCATGTTAATTAAATACGAAACACAGTCGGCACGGAAACATTGTTTAGAATACCGATGGATTCCGTATTCCACTACATAATATTTAGTAATAGGAAATTACAAACAATACGGAAGTACTATTTAGCCTCGTGATTGCTATTCTAACATATTGTACATATATACAATCGATGTGAGAATATTGTTTGAAACTCCCATGGATATCACAATACAATGTGCAATCACTATAACAGCATATAGATCTTTGATTGGTATAGTAATACTGTGTACAATCAAGCCCAGAATAGTGTTCAAAGCTTCGATTGATATTGTAATGCAATCTTTGATCAATACCAGGTTATTGTTTGAGGCCCTCATTGACGTTGTAAACCAATCCAGGCGCAAACTGTAAATGAAACTTGTTAACGACGCTTCGATACGATCATCTCTTTCCCTCTCATTTAATTAAAAAGAATATATTTCTGGAATCATCGTATGTGATCTCAACAAGTGTATTCATGATTATGAACTTTCGATTAATATGTTTGATAAACTTCCAACAAGGTAATTTTCTATTGGACACTTCATTAATTATCAATTGATCGATGGTCTGACAGGTAATTAACCGATGATCGACAACTAATTAACTAATATACCACATCTTTCTTAATTCTTAAGTATGTTTACGAGAGGATAAACCGTAATGAGATAAAAATTTCAGATATTAGGATATTTTTCAAGAACAAGCACCGATATATCTATCTATAAATTCTTCCCTTCTGTTTAAAGTGCCTTTGCCAACTAATACCTTTTTAAATCTATAAAAGAAAGTAACATCAGTTCCCTTAATGCCGAATAACTTTTGTAGAAACACCTTTTTTAATACTCTGACAAGTCGATTAGAGATATTTTAACATTTTTTATCAAATCGAGCGCCCTCTATATTAAAAGAATTCATCATATAGCTTAGGAATATTATCCCAATTAAAATTTGAAACACCCCCGCTATTTAACACTTAGTCGACCGAATGGGAAGATTTCCCATTTTTTCTTCAACTCTGAGCTACTGTTGATTTTATTTGCTTTTGTTATCAGTTAGTCTTGAAACAACATTGTTTACAGTTCATCAAATGCATTTTCTGCTTCTCCAACGTACAATTTTTAATCAATTCAAAACTAGCTCAAGACCAACTAACAACAAAAGTAAATAGAATCAATAGCAGCGCTTTGTCGAGGAAAAAATGGGAGATCTCCCTATTCGGTTGGCCAAGTGTTAACACTTCACCGACTGGAGCCTATTAACATTCAGCTAACCGTACTTTGGAAAAGCAGAAAATGCATTTGATGAACTGCGAGCAACATTAGTTCAAGATTAACTAATAACAAAAGTAAACAGAATCAATGGCAGCGCCCTTCTTGTGGAAAAAATGAAAGATCTCCCCATTCGGTTGGCTAAGTGTTAACTGTTCTAGAGAAAGGCTTTTAACACTTCACCGACCGGAGCTTATTAACATTCAGCTAATCCCACGGTGTCACACCTAACCGAACACTCTCCATCGCGTATTAATAATTGATTAAAAATTGTACTTTGGAAAAGCAGAAAATGAACTATGAATCACACTAGTTCAAGACTAACTAATAACAAAAGTAAACAGAATCAATGGCAGCGCTTTGTCGAGGAAAACATGGGAGATCTCCCTATTCAAGTTGGCCAAGTGTTAAATTCGACCACACATGATTTCTCTGTGAAAACAACGCATCGTCGAACAGCGACCCGCCCAGCAGCTCGTCTTCGAAACAAAACTCGCCAGGATAAACAAATTCCAACCCCGGTCGCCCGAGCGCCATAACGATCATCCCCAAAAAAGCAGGATCCCCAAGGCGGAAGAAAGAGTTAAGGGAGCTTCGATTCCCTTCTCGCGGCAGCCCGCTGCTGGAAGGATCTCCATGGAGGAGTCACGAGATAACATCGCAGCTATGTTGATGGGGCCCGACACGAGGCGTTCCAGCCCCGCTCGAAAACGAAGTCTCGAGATCGAGTCGATCCCTCTCTCCTCCTCCACCTTCCCCACCGGCCTCGTTCTCTGTTCCTCTTTTGCCAGCCAGGACGGCGGAATCCGCCGGAGCCGAGATTGAATCTGCACAGTCCGGTTAAGAGGAGAGCAGCAGCCCCGGGGCTAAAGTGTCGTGGATGTACGGCGGAGGGCGAGGGGGATGGGGGTGCAGGATGGAGGGTAGGACGGGCTTGTAGGAGGTTGTAGCCTGAAAATAGGAGAGCTGCAGAAGCGTCGGGGAAAGGAGGTCAACGACGTCCTTAAGGATTTCGACGAACTCGAACGAACGGGTCCGGGAGAGCCGGAAATGCCATCGTCGTACCACGTTATCCTGTGAAGTGCGGCGTGGCCGGGAGGTTAGGGGGTGTAGCAGGGGGCAGAGACATCGGGGAAAAAGGAGGAGCAGGTCCAGGAGGGAAAAGCATCCTTCGACGGACCGCCACGAGTACCTGGTCTCCCGCGGGATCTGACGCTGACCGAGAGCCAGAAATGGAAGAGAAAAGGGGCGAGCCACAGGCTAAAGCGATACCGAAGGAAAGCGGAATGGGAATGAGAGACCTTCTGGTCCGGCTTCGTCGAACGTCGCCCGGTTGCCTGGCTCCTCTGCCAGGAAATTCCGTGATGCCCGAGCGTTTTCAAACGGGGGCGCAAGCTCGTTTCACGTTCTCTCCTCTTCGGCGGCAACGTCTGGCGGAATGGAAGGGCTACGTGATAAATAAAGACGATAGTAATCGACGGGAGTGGAGAGGAGCGAACTGAAAAGGGGAGCAACGGCGGTGGCTGGCTCGCGCGGAACGGGCCACTGTGGCCCGATAGCAAATGGAAACTCGAAACGAAAAGAAAAGTTTTATGGGCGATTTTAATCTTGATGAAGTGGACGAAGACTTTCCAGCCAAGCGTTTTCTATTTATGGCGAATCAATCTGCTGTCGGGAGTCGATAAGTTTGGCGTTAATGGCAGTGATGAGGTAATTAAATGACTATGTTGCGGAAACTGAACCGGTATTCAAGGTTATATTGGTCGTTCTAGATTAATCTTGAACAGGTTTCGTTACGCTATTCTTTCCTCAGCCATTTTGTTCTATGCGATTATTTAAAAAAACGAAATCGAGGTATGTTCCTTTATACGTCCACGCATTCGTTTACGCGGTAAGCATTACAACGTTGACATTGGAACTCATCTTTTACCGTTTTTGTTTTCTTCCTCCCCGTAATGTAATCAATGTTTTAACAAACAGAAAAAAATGGTGCTATGGACGCTTATATGCGTCTGACGGAAGTAGCTTATAGGGATTATAGATGCGCATATGAGTTTATCAATTTTTGTTTTCTTCACCTTATACCTTTTTCCGTGGCCACATATTTCGCCGTTTACCTTTTAGTGTTGTCGAAAATTGCTCGCAGGGACCATGGATGAAAATATGCGTTTGCCAATTTTTTCGATCTTTCGCTCACTGCAACACGATTATCAGTGTACGAGTAACAATTCTCCGTCTCCAGAGATAGCGCGCCATCCCTTCGAAGCACTTGGGCCAAGAGTATTCAGCTCTCTAAGAGTTAATTATGAAATTAACAAGAAAAGTTTTAATGTGTTTCAACCGAACAGCGTTTAATACATATGGCTCTGTGCTCGCCAGAAAAAATGAATGCAGTGCGTACAAGCATCTTTTACAATTTGTATTTCTAAATTCTTAAAACTTGTTAAGTTGTTAATATACGATTTGTATGAATTGGTTTATTTTATAACAATGAACGTAGCGAATGTAACAAACATAACAAGCAGATCAAATTATTTCGAGTCGTGGATACGCGTATGTAAGAAGGTATTAAAACTAAATATATCGTTATCCGTAAGCAATATGTTAACATGACATAACATTTATTACAAACTTGTATGAAACTGTAGGTATCTTTATTGTGAATTATTACACGTTTGTGGGTTATGGTTGAATGACTGAATGATAGATTGACTGTAATAGATCGACTGCGATATATTGAATGTGATAGATTGTTGCGATAGATCGGTTGTATAACTCTGTTGTCGCGCCCAGGAAAGTTCTGTATTTATATTCCCTGGACGCGTTGAGAGGGGGAAAATGTGGAGACATGGAAAGGACTCTACGAGTATTTTTTGGATTCTAATGAGGCTGCAATTAAACGGCCGTGGTAATGAAGATCGGCTGGCTATTTCGGCCGAAGGACGGGCCGACGTTCAGGCCCTGTTGTAAAGCGTTTGATGCAGCCCCCTAGAACACCCGCAGGGGTACTATGTCACCACAAAACCAAGAAAATTGTGGAAACTGAAAATGGCTGGTAACAGCAGGAAGGATTACGTTTCCCGAATTCCTGACGTCAGTCTTAACCGTTTGAGTCCCAGGGGGTATTGAAAGAACACTGTCGAAGAATCCCAAACAGCGCAACCGCGTTTTCTCTAAATACGTACGAAAAGACCCAAGCAGCGCGATAACGCTTGTTTTATTTTACGTCGAGAAATACCAAGCCGCACAATAGCGCTTGTATTAAAATTTCCTTTTTGTAATGTAATACTGCAATATTATAGTATTTTTCTACCTATTGTAAAATATACTATTTACATTAAAATGAGCTGTGTGATGTACTTGCTTCAGTACAAGCTTCGACAATCGGTAACGCATCGTTAGTTGTCCATAACGTTCGAAACGTACTGAGTTTTCTCGACATAAAATCTCAACAGCGCGATCGCGCTGCTTGGGACTCAAACGGTTAACATGTTCCGTGACAAGCCATTTATTCCTGACTCGTCGTTCAGGCCATTTGACATTTTGACTAAATGCACCATTAAATGTAATTATTAATTATTGTGTGCTGACATGGAACTCCTGCGGGTGTTCTATGGGGCAGCATCAAACGCTTTACAACGGGGCCTCAACGTCGGCCCATCCTTCGGCCCAAATGGCCAGCCAACCTTCATTACTACGGGCGTTTGATTGCAGCCTCATTAGAATCCAAAAAACACTCGCAGAGTCCTTTCCATGTCTCCACATTTCCCCCCTGTCAACGTGTCCAGGGAATATAAATACAGAACTTTCTTGGACGCGACAACACAGTTATACAGTCGATCTATCGCAGTCAATCTATCACAGTCAATCTATCATTCAGTCATTCAACCATAACACACAAATGTGTAACAACCCACAATAAAGACATCTACAATTGTATATGTAACAATTAAATAAACTGTACGTGTTTTACTCTATACCGCATCTTGTATAATGCTTCATTTTTTAGGTAGAAATATAGTTTACAGAATTATGTTTGCAATAAAATATATGTCTTCGGCGCATTAAATAAATATGACTGCGTGTACCACCGGTGGTACACGTGGCACGGAACGTGTTAAGAAGATGGCCGAATGTTTTTCAATCAATTGCCACCATAAAAATCGCCCTGACAAATCAACATCCGTAAAGTTTAATACAGTGGACTAGAAACGAGAATCTTATCCAAGTCACGTGGAACAGGGAAACTAGAATCGAGACAGCTGCAGAAGAACTATCAGGGTTCGCAAGGAAGGCAACATCATTAGCGTCGAATGCAAATCTCGTCGGGAAAAGGAATCCAAGGCATGCCGTTTGATTGAAGCAAGGTCCGACCGCGAGCAAAAGGAAAACGAAGGATGAAAGCCGCGACGGTGGACACCTCGATGGAGTCGGCAGATAGTGCCGGGGAATACCGTGATGGAAATGAAGATAGCGTCGGGCAAAGAAGGTGGGCGAAAGAAGCCACGGACCACGAGTGGCCGGGATCCCGCGGGATCTGACGCTGACCGAAAGCTAGGAATAGAGAACAGTATGAGAAAAAGGGGAAAGGCGGGAGGCTAAAATGACGCGGAAAATGGAAAACGCGATCGCTGGTTATTCTCCTGATAACGTTTTCTGCTTTCCTCTGTCTTTTTCAACTCGCTGGTGTTGTATACGTAGCAAGGAAACGATGAAAACAGGGATTTGATAAAATCCATAAGGTATACGATCAATTCATGGAAGTTTAGGATGTTAAGATCTTGTGAACTAGGTATTAAAAGGGATGTTAACAACGATAAACTATTTATTAACAATCAAACAAACTCGCAGAAAGATAACTTTGAATGATATAAAGAAATCGCGAGAAGTGCAGAAGTGCCTGCACAGGCTGCTAGCTGCTAACTAACTTTTTAGGCGTCCGCATTTCGGCTGACGCCGAAAAGGGACGCTACGAAAACGCTTCCAGAAAAACTGGGAAAGGGGGGCCAGGGAAAATCTCTGGGACCATTCCGTTACGCCGGCCCGATGATTTCGCGCAGTGCCAGCAATAATGGTCAGTACGCTTATTTTATTTACACAGGTACAAGGACCTTTATACGTACCGTACAGAAGATTACATAGCATATTATTATTATTAATATTATTATTATTAACATAGCTTACATAAACGCACTGAAAAACACAATACTGTTGATCTATCGAAGCCAATGCTCGCAGTAACAGCAAGTTGATTACTATTCTTATTCTGAATTTTTGTTATAACTTCTTAATAAAGCTCTATATGACCTATGTTTACATAACATTTTTTTCTTACTTTGTGCCATGGAATACACTGACAAAGTTTGAACATTAAAACCTAGGACACCCTGTATAGTGGCCGACAAAAGTTTAAGACGAGAGAACAATGTAGAGCATAGTTTTACAGTTAGCAAATGTCTGTGTAATCATTTTTATTGTTATTATGGTAGAACACTATTTATTGATTAGTATAGAATACGAATTTTGTTTATCGCGCTATTTCTTATAAATTAATCAATTTATTTTCGTTGACTCTTTAGTTTTAAAGTTTTGTCCGCTACTGTACATATTATGGACCAAGTGAGTAATAGGTCGTTATGAATAATGTCTAAAACATTCAGGCAATCTGAGAAATATCGATCAATTTATTAAATATAATTTTTCTTTTTAGTTTTTAATTTATTCTCTATCCTAAACTTACAATGCAATACAATACAATACTTTATTTTATGGGTATGGAACCTTTCGGAACCCTTTGTTTGTACAATGTTGTACATTATAACGAAAAAGTGAGGATTAAACTGTTAAAAGAATTTGAGGTCATAGCTTATAGTAATCTACAAAGGAAGTCCTAAAGAGAAAATTAGAGAAATCTAAGGGGATAGTCATAATAAAATAATAAAGTGAAATCATATTAAATGAAAGAACCTGTACAATATGTATAAGATGTGTATGTGTAGATCTAAATCATCAGAAATGAAGTCCATTCAGGAGAACCACAATTGCAAAAATTTAAAGTAATTTTCTTAATTTTCTCCTGCTCTTAAAACATTGAACGTTCAAGATTAGTACAACACTCAAGGGTGTTCTAAAATTCTAATTTCCCCATGCAACCCTCAAGGGAGTGTTGAAGTTCTAATTAAATCACAATTATCTAATTCCTAATATCAGTAAAGGTAGGTATAATTCCAACAAAGAGATTAATTTCTTAGCCTGTATACCGTGCTTTTTTCAAACCTATTCAACATTTTTCAAGTTTCTAGTGTTTTTTAAAAGACAAAGTAATATTAAATTCAGTCAAAAGGCAGTTTTTCAAAAGTATAATATTTTTAAAACACTGTTGCAGAATTTCAGGTTAATATTTGTTAAAGCAACAAAGTCATGGTGTTTTACGTGTAGCAACTTATCTTAGATTTTCAAATTTGTTTTTCTTGGAATAAAGTTTTCAAAGCCAGCATCAACATATGATGCTCCATAAATTATTCTATAATTAATAATTGTAATAATTGTAATTGCATAATTATCTAATTTTATTCGTTCATTTCAGTGTCTCTATATTTAGAAAATGAAATCATGTGTTTAATGAAAGTTAGATGTTTCAAAAACTATTAGAAAAGTTAAATTTAACTATTTCCGTTAAATATTTATTCATTTTTTGTTTTTATTTAGCAATAAAATTAGTTACTGTTTCTATCACAGAATTACATATTAAGAAGCTGATATATTAAAACTATTCATCTGATTGTTATTTTTCAACCAAATTTAATTAATTGTATTATTAGTCTTGAATAATAGTTAACTTTAGCAAAAGATTACATTTCTTTTGCTTTGTCGTTTAAAAAAAATTCTTCTTTTTTTATAAGAACGGAAGCTATTGGATCGGCATAAGAAAAACAACTAGACTACACCGCAAGCAAAATTCCCTACAATTTTTAATCTCTGATAACGATGCATCATTTTCTCTCTCTAACGGAGTATCCTCTCGATCTTCAAAAATCCCCATTAACAGCCTATCCATTAGGAAAGGATTCAATTCCAGCGTTTATTTCAAAAGCCTGTACCCATCGAACGAAGAAAATTTAAACTCCGGCAGAGACGAGAAGTCCCTGGAACCAGCTCGAAGACACTTAGTCTCTTCTAAAAAGCTTGATCTGAGAGAGAGTCAGCGAAAAAGCTGAAACAATGCGGTCCAACAGGTCAGAGGAGCGCGGGGGGGTGACCGGTTCGGTGAAAAGGCTGAATAATTTACCAGTACGGACTGAATTCCGTCGTGCAACTTGCTAACTCCGTCCTGACATTTTACGTGAGACGGCGCAGCGTTAAAAGCGGTGTTCCCTAAGTATAGACTAACTTCTTCTTTTGATACTGTTACAAGCTTCGTTCGCCCACCGGGTTCAGCCGGTGATTTCACGTCAAAATGGCGCCGTGAATCAAAGATACAGCAGCAAACATGAAGTTAAGACGAGAAGATAACGCTAAACGTAGCTTCGTGATTTATGAATATTGTCTATATATATATACAGTGGCTCCAAAAAGTGTTCGTACACTATATTAAAAATAAATTCGTTTACCTCTGAAATTCTGAGTCTGATAGAAGTATTTGAAGTATTCTTCGATACATAATATGAAAAACGATGATATAAAAGCAATTAATAATATCAACCTGGTATAACGCATTTTATTTCACGTATGTATATGTACTTTGATCACTAGCACACAAGAGTATCCGATTACGTTCAAAAATTTTCCATCCAATGAATGAATGAAGTTTCGTTTCACAACTTTATTTTTTCTTCGTTACCCTACTTACTCAACTTAATATGAAAAATAAAATTTAGAAGTCACAATTCTTAAACTGTTAACCTGAATCTTTATGAACATAGTATTACGTGTCATTACATTCCAATAAATACATCAGTTTTTATTGCATAAATTTATTCTTTTTATTACGTTATTTAATTTATATGACAATTGAAACTTCTTTTTTAACAACTATCATAAACTTTTATGAACACAACAGCACATGATGATTAAAGATAATAAATTACAAGTTAGAAGAAATTCTATATAATAATCCGATGAATACAGAATTCAATTCATTTATTCTGTACGTATATGTGTATATATATTCGGAAACAATTTTATATTGTAATTATATTTCACTGAATGTTAATCGACGAAGGTACTCTTTTAGTTCACTTTAATATTAAATTATACATATTAATCATACGTATTAAATTATACATACATATTTGTGTAATTTTATTTCGTTTGTATTATTGTATATTTATGATAATTAGTAGTTCCTAAATATAAAACTCTTCCGCGTTCCAATTTCAATATAAATTAAAATTAATGATGCACCAAATACGAAAAGTACAAATTTTATGCCTTAAATATGAAGCATACCAAATAAATTAAATCAAAAACTTGATGTATTTATTTACTTCTACCTAAAAATGATATTTCAGTATTTTTCAGCTCCTTCTGCAAAAATTCAGTTTCTTTATTCTTTTTCTAGGTAGTAAAAAGTATGTTTCAAAATAAAACAGTGATTCATAAAATAGATAAGAACATCTCCTTTGAGCTATACTTATATACATAATACCTAACTATAAATTTTATTAATTAATTAAAAACTTAAAAAAGAAAAAATAGATAATTCGAAAGATTCTGAGAAACATATTTATTAAAAGGTTAACCCTTTGCGCTCCAGAGGTAACTCGTACTCGTCTAATAATATTAACTTCAAAGATTTTCAAGCGTAAAATATTTAATAAGATTCACTTATATTAAATTTCATTTCGTTTAGTTTATTAATATAATAAAATTTACTTAAACGACTGTTTAACCCTTTGAGTTTGAAAATTTACAAAATTGTCACTTGGTGATTGATAGTCACCCTTAGAGTGCAAAGGGTTAATTAAAGTAATTAAATAGACAGTAGTATCCGCTTAATCAGTTTCATGATTTAATACATTTAGTTTCATTAGAAAACGGTCTTAAAGGTAACTGTGCTTCTTAGTTCCTTACAATACCCGTTAACCTTTAAAAGGAAAAGGAATTCACTTCCGATAATCAAAAGGACAGTTTTGCCCTCGAAATCGACCTCAACCGGTGGCAGAGAGAAGCGATTAGCTCTGGAAGTTGCATTAACACTCTTAACACAGCCCCCCTCTATCGCTGTTAATGCAGATCCTCATCGAGGGCGCCATTCCATGGATGTGCTACTTAACCTCGCTGCGATTACCATAAGAGAAGGCACGAATAGGACATGGTAGCAGGAGGGAACACGTGACCACGAGTAGTCAAACGTTTCCTCCGAGTCCAATCTGCTTCCAATTTTGTCAAAACCACCGAACCAAACTCGTGGTTAATCCGTAACCAGCGCTACGCCATCTTGAATTCTCTGTAGTATGGCGCAGTCTACGGTTACGTTAACGACAACATATTTTCAAGAACCATCGAGAACAATTAACACTATTTCTACTACAACCGGTCAAATGACCGTTTTTAAAATTTCGATTAAAATTTCATAGATACAATGTAATTGAATCACCTTTAAACTTTAGACTTTTCTTCAAATATACGTGTAATCCATTTTTTAATATTCACTTCTTTTTTCATTGTTTATTTTCTGAGAAAAATTTGTAGTCTGCCTTACGTGGGAATGTCGCGGTAGGAATAGGAATACGTGAAGTGTCGGTAGGAATAGTGTTAATATGACGCTGCTTTGTACTTATGATTTATTACAACGGTTTAACCTGCGTGCGATTAGAAATGCTGTTTGTGAGAATTTTCATTGCAAACGCATGACTGTAACTTTAACGATGGACTAAACATGAGTTGCAAAGAGCATTTTCCCTTTGATATTTTCTGGTTTCAGTATTTATGGAGGAAGAAGTGAGAAGAAAGTCAGTTAAACAAGATATACGAAGGATGCTTGCTGTTATAGTTAGAAACAGGAACAGAGACAAAAATATTGCGGCTAAAAAACATGGACGAAGATTATTTTTTTTTTTCTTTTTAATTCGTGTTCAACCTTCAGATTATTAGCGACAGTTTGGCACTGTTCTTTTGGGTCTAGACGGTTATATTTTATGATAGATGTTTGTTTCTTTTAGGTAATTTAGGATATTTTCAACATATTTCTGTGATGTTAAGATCGCTGGTAATGTTATTTTGTATTTTCGCCTCTGGGCGTGGGTATCTTTTGCATTTAGATAGTAGATGATCGGTTGATATAATTTCGTTACAATAATTGCATATTGGTGGTTCTGTTTTTTTTAAAGGTATTCATGTGTGAGTTTGCAGTGTCCTGTTCTCAGTCTTGTCATAATTATTCTGTCTCTTCTTTTGATGTTGTTGGTAGACATTGGTTGGTAAAAGTCTTGGGTTATTTCATGTGTCTTTGTTTTCCCGGAGGTATTCCATATTTGATTTCATGATTGTTTTTCGCTATGATGTATAGCAACAATAAGGTCTTGATAAGGAATTGGTCTTCGAAGGACGAAGATTATTGTTTATAGTCGTAATGCAAGAATATACAGCACATAATCTACTATAAATATAATATACTTGTAACATCAGAATTTAATGTAACATCAAAAAGCTCAATATACAAATAATTGCATTGACTGATCGTCTACGTAACACCCAAATACAGACTTTCCTAATTTTCCTAAGTTCTGCGACCTCTACAGCGTTTCATTTGCGAGTAGAATCATTGATGAGTTGTCTCAATAAAGTAGAAATAAGAAGGAAAGTTTGGTGGTTGCAAAAAATTGATTTCTCACTGTTGAGCACATTTATGGAACGAAAGAGCTCTCGCAATGGAATTTCAAGTTAGTGGCAAGGTAGGAAGTCTCGAAGAGGAGCGATATTTTCGCGAAATCTTGCTTGTCGACGTCAATTTGCCCCCGTTGCAGGGCAAACTACATGAGTCCTGTTAGTACTGCTTCGCCGGTCTTCTGCTCGGAGATTAATATTTCACGAGAGGTGGAGAAGCGCGCGGTTGCGTCGCGGAAGAGAAAAAAAAAAGATGGCACTTGGCAAAAATGGCGAGCGCCACTGAAAATTCGACCTGACATGTTTCCTTTTATTCAATAAGGATAAGCGAGTCCTGCACGCGTGGCCTCGCCGTTAGAAAACACGAGAAGACACCTTAGAGCTTGGCGAGCGAAAATATTTAATGCCAGCGGGGGAAGAAACTGAACTTCGAGGACGCTTCAGAAGTTTGTAAGACGTTCTTAAGTTGCTACTTGGCCCGCTATACTGGCTAATTTATAGTGTTTCTGGGGTTTGGTTGGCTGCACTATCAACGCGTTGGTCTAAATAAGTGGAATATGTTGCTGTAACGCGTTATTCAGCCGAGTGGACAAATTATCGTGAAATGTAGGAGCAATTATGTACGAACTCAACTGATGATCTTTTGAGGTGGAGTAACTTTAACAGAGCGTGGTTTTACTTTTTATACTGATTTAATTTTACCTTTCACATATCGACAGACTTATGTACACGTGCTTACTTTCTAGAGAGTATTTTTATACCACGAGTCACGGCTACAGGTGATGCCTAATTAGACACTAGGTGTCGTCATGTTCCATACACCTTGTATATTTACATATCGGTAACTACATTACCGATAACTCATGTATACGTACACATATAAAAATTCAACAGTTATACTACTGTTAAATTGAAATAGAAAGTCGCGGAGATCCGCTAACCTATACGAGTGCTAGGAATACTTGGGATAAATAAAACAACTCAAGGTCTGTTCTCTCTGAATTCCGCTGATTGACTACCTCTACTGTCCCCTGGCCGTCCTTAAACTCACAGGGTCGGGGGTCAGTCCAAAAATTACCTGCCCTGACCGTCACACCTTTAGACGAGGAGGCACAAACTATAATTATGCTTTCCAAATCTAACAACTATAACATCAACAAATTGATCAAATGCTTTTCCGAGTGCTAGGAATGGGCAATAAGGGTACTTGGGATAAATAAAATAACTCGAGGTATATTCTCCCTGAATTCTGCTGATTGACTACCTTTACTGCCCCTTCACCCAATTTGATCAACAAATCGATCAAATGCTTTTCTTTCATTATACATTTTATTTTATTAAAATGTAGATGTTAATTATGAATTATATTAGGTAACTGGAATATTCTAAGAGTATGGATGAAAAACATTCATAAATAAAATAATTAAATGATAATAAACTTAAGGTTGAACACAATTTTGTGTGTTGTATAACTTAAAACTATACTTAAATTTGTGATTTTTTCACGATAAAGTTAAACGCGAAATAGCTTTTCTATTATTCAAAGGTGTACACTTTGAGCTAACGAAACTATGATGTTCATTGACGAAGTGTGATAAATAGTGTTGAAAATAATACATAATAAAACATCATTGCAAAATGTGCTTCTTAAGTAGTATTTTGCAACATTAAACAATTAATCGATTTTAAAATAGATGAACAAATTTAGGGTTTATTTAATCGTAAAATGTTGATTTTCGTGGAACAATATCCTTTTGCATAAGTAAGTTTTATGTTATAAAAAACTAAAATACAAAATATCAAGAATTAAGGTATTTAATTGGTTCCATAGCATTTTAATATCTTTGTTTCTCGGAATGTTAATTTCAGAATAATACATGCTAAAGTTCCAGCTACAATTTATCTACGTACAATTACAATTTCGTTACTTTGCTTTTTCTCTGCTTTTGTCTTTGATCTATTTCCATACTTCCTCTTGCAGGAATAAAATCAAAAAGTGTTAGAATAAAAATGGTCATTGCCAGCTGTTAATTCAATCTGTATTCCAGTACAGTAATGGATAAAAGTTTAAGAGCAAAGAATCAATGATAATAAATCGATTAATCAATGAGTACGACACAATGAATGAAATATGTGTTTCGTGTTAATCAACAATCATAGTATTGCCGTATTAAGAATAAAATTAAATTAACGGACAGGATTTATAGTTCATGAAATTGTTTTGTGTTAGTTTTCCATCTGAATCCATCTTTAACCACAAACCACCTTTGGAGATTTAATTACATAGAAAAGGATTGTCATAGAATTACACGACTCCTAATTAAGAATACATAGGAAGTTTCATTAAAAGTGCTACATTTTTTAACTTTCGTGTACATTTAAATCAAAGTAAAATGCTTCGATTACGTGTTTTCGATTTACTTGAAAATGAGATTAAACGAAAGCATAATATTTAATGGGTAACATTTAAGAGCGGATACAGAAACCGAGCGACACCCGGTGCATACTGTAAAAAAGTGTAAGCCCGAGTAATAGGATTACATCGTGTCGAGCGACAGATTTCCACTAGATATTCAGCCGACCGGCGGCTTCAATATTTGACAATTCGAATTAACGTTCCTACGATTCCCTCCCCATCGATTTGAGCGCGTGTTTCATATAATCCATGGAGACGCTGCTGAAAATCCATGGAACGTTTGTCATGGACCACTACACGGAAGCCTCTTTCACGATCAATTCGTTGGCCAACACCTAAATTTCATTTAACGGGTGTCCCGTTACACATCCAGCCTACAATGACTCACAGATTTGTTCACGTGCTCCAAACAAATTCCATTTCCTGGGAAGTGCACTTAAACCTTTTATTTTTGAAATATGAACTCTGAGTATGACACAGTAGATGCTCGTTTAATCAGCCCCCATTGAACGAATAAATGATTGATTAATCCGAAATATACACAATATTATAGGAAAGTTCTATAAAATGTAGAACGGAAGATGGAATTCAGGTGCGAAAAATAAAGGTGAAGCGATTAAAATATTAATAAAAGTATATTTAAAACAATTTAACAAAAACAACTTAAACGACTTTACAACTTAGCAACTTCAACACTCTTTCTACGTTCACAATCAAAACCTTTCTTCTACGTTAGTCAAAAGCTTTCTCACTCTACGCATTCGGTCACGATCACCCAGAATTTCTCAATCGCACTGTCTTCTCAAGTTCTCATCTTTCACGCGTTAGAAACATTCGAACCCAAACATTCTGCGTTCACACGACAATCACCCAACTCAAGTACTCTTCAGACTTTCCCAAACTCGCATCCGCTCGATCGCATTCCTACAATATTTATACACAAATCTTGTAACGCAGGAAGTACACTTAAGCTCTATGAAAGTACAGTAAAATGTGGTGTTAAAGAGTTTAGCATCCATAGAAAATAAAATGAATCGAGAGAAAGGCTACCTTTCAGGCAATGACCTGAGGTGAGAGTGCGTGTTTAAATCGCGTGTAGAAATGAAAACAGTAATGTTTTATTAAACAATATAACAGATATGGCAAATATAACAATATAACGAACGTAGCCGCACGGACCTGGATAAAATGCTGTTGACTATGATGACTGACTGTGCTTCCGAAAAAACTGTCTTTTTATATAGTAGTACCTCGCTAAGGGCTGTCTGTACTTTAGGTGGAGGTGGTGGCAACCTGGAAATTGTTGAAGGAAGCCTAAGACTCCACGAAAACGGACAAAAACGGTTAACTGCTCGGACTTTTGGTGTCCGAAGCCCAGATAAACGGAGTAATAAAGTGTTTACTGGTCGGCTGTAGGGAAATGCCTAACACTAGAACTACCGACGATTGCAGTGTACTTATTTGCATGGAGCAGATCAAATTGAAAATCACATGAAAAGATATCGAATACGCAGAAAACAAATCTTTATTTATACATTCTACAGGAAATCATAGTAAATTTTTGAAGCTTGGTAAAGGGAATTTATAAGGTTGATATGAATAATCATCAATCCGTCATTTTGACTGCTCTGATAGTTCTAGTGTTAACACTAAAATTACCGACGACTATAGTGTACTTATTTGCATGGTACAGATCAAATTGAAAATCACATGAAAAGATATCGAATACGCAGAAAACAAATCTTTATTTATACATTCTGCAGAAAATCATAGTAAATTTTTGAAGCTTGGTAAAGGGAATTTATAAGATTGCTATGAATAATCACCAGCCGTCAGTTTGACTGCTCTGATAGTTCTAGTGTTAACACTAGAACTACCGACGATTGCAGTGTACTTATTTGCATGGAGCAGATCAAATTGAAAATCACATGAAAAGATATCGAATACGCAGAAAACAAATCTTTATTTATACATTCTACAGGAAATCATAGTAAATTTTTGAAGCTTGGTAAAGGGAATTTATAAGGTTGATATGAATAATCATCAATCCGTCATTTTGACTGCTCTGATAGTTCTAGTGTTAACACTAAAATTACCGACGACTATAGTGTACTTATTTGCATGGTACAGATCAAATTGAAAATCACATGAAAAGATATCGAATACGCAGAAAACAAATCTTTATTTATACATTCTGCAGAAAATCATAGTAAATTTTTGAAGCTTGGTAAAGGGAATTTATAAGATTGCTATGAATAATCACCAGCCGTCAGTTTGACTGCTCTGATAGTTCTAGTGTTAATAATGGTCTTTCCTTCGAGGGTTACCAGGGTGCCGCCACAGACAATTATGACGCGCACGAACTAAAGTAAACCAGATTACTTACTGTTCGAAATATTTTATCTAGCTCTGTTGCTGACACATGTACAATACACGAAGGTTTGAGGTTTATCTACAAATCTATCGCAGGTTTGCACCGCGTTTCTTGTATCACTCAGCGATGCACGGTGTGAAGGTACATCGCTTTTCGGTGTTCTACAAAAGTCTCTGTTGCGCTGCTTCACGCTGAGCTGCATCCTTCTGCGTTCAATGTTCACCCAGGTATCCGAGTGTCCCTGGCACTCGAGTGTGTATCGTGCGAGCTGGTAGAAGGTGCCATAGATCTTCACGACCCCCGAGATTCGCTCTCTTACGTGGCCTTTTCTTCGCCATAAATCTCGCGGTTCACTTTCAGCCTGGATTGCCTCGCCAGACGCAGAACCGGCGTCGTCTAATTAGCTTTCTGTCCAATTAAGGCTACCCTGAACGATTCGGGGAGGCGAGGAAATCAGGATGATGCTTGGTATGTCATGGTATAGTATTTCTTTGTTTGGAAGGTTCGAGTGGAGGAGGTAAAGCAGAACTTTGGATATGTGTTGGGTCTATTCGTAATGCATGTATTATATTAGGTTGTAGGGGAAGTTCTGTCGTATTTTCCGTTCCCGTTAATTCATGTGGAACCCAAACATTTTGCTTTAACACAAACCCAAGAGATTTAATGTGATCTCCAACAGTTGTATGATGAATGCCAAACTCTTCTGCAATTTCTCGACTTGTTAAATGTGGATTATTTTCCAACATGGATCGCGAAACATCATTATCGATCTTGGATGGTCGTCCAGATCGATCACTTTCTTGGAGGCTCAGATCCCCGGAACGAAATTTGCTAAACCATCTTTGACAAGTACGAACATTTACAATATCTTTTCCAAATACCGCACATAAATTTTTACATGCAACCGATGCGTTGCTTCCTTTTTGGAATTCATACAAAATGCAGTGTCGTAAATGCACTTTATCTACTGACATGTTTTTCACTTTAAATATCACAAGTAAATGATGAACGGAAAAAAGGACTCCTTTTATATTATACAGCAGGTAAGAGAAACAAAAAAAATTCCCAATGACTCACTAGCCAGATGTGTTTTTTATTTATAAGAAAAATTACCTGCCTATTTAAAATGCAACAAAATTTTCCCTCCAACCCAATACATGTAAGCTGCGAATTTTTAGGTATTGATTGCTGTTTAAATTTGAACCGTTAGAATAATAACCGCGTGGATCACCGTTATTATTCTATGTGCCTTGCCACCGATTAACGGTAAGCAAGGGAAAAAATAATAAATAACAGCAATCTCCGTGGTCCACGGATAAGGTTCGTTATGGCATAAACCTTCCCTCCTACCGGCGAATCCAAAAATCTAGCGTACAGTCTATGATTTTTAAACAATTGGAAATGTAAATATTGGAGACGGTACGAAATTCATATTGTTGGATGGGAATAAAGCGACTCCTTGTACATTAATACATTTATCATTCACTACTCTTATCCATTAACTTATAGTAGATCTATCACATCTATGATGGTCTTCACTCAAACAATGTCACTGCCCAAAAACTCCTCCGGAACGCTCGCGCTATTCCTTTGTCTTTTTCCTCTCTTCGAGCCTCATTCTCTGTGTTCACACCCTCTCACATATGATATGTAAAAATGTATAAAATATCTAGAGTATAGTACTCATAATGATTAAAGGATGAATTAAATGTATACCTAAGTTTTATTTTTTTATCGTTGTTTACAATAATATTTGAATTTGCATAAAAATCACTTTTAACTGTAATTAAATTTTAATTAAGTAAATTTGAACCTTTTACGAGTACTTTTTAATCAAAAGTTGAACCTTTTTTCATAAATTCGATTCTTTTAAATATCGAAGTACCTATAAGTACACTCTCGAACCCTACAGCTTCGCGGTTCGAGACTAACTTGTATAACCCAAGTGTACTTCGCAAGTAGGCACTTGTACATCCGTGAGAAGAAGGCTGAGCAAGATCGATAGCATTGGCTGTGAAGACATTGTTCGATCCCACTTGGTATCGATATGATTTCTCGTCGATCTCTGTTATCTTTCTGTCTTTAATAACTGTAGCTAGAGTCAGAGGCAGACTTGGAGATACGTCGAGTAAGTTATAGTCTAGAACGACGATAGCTTAAATCTACCTCAAACTGAAGTGGAGACATGAACATTACCTAGCCTTCTTCTCGTGAACACTAAGTACCTACTTATACATGCAGAACAAAACGTTACCTGTTATAAGCAGCACTCGAGTGCTGCAAAATTAACCTACTGTACTGAAACTGTCTTAGACTTATAAGCAAGTGCATATCATACTTCGTCCTAACAGTAGTAAAAAGAAATAATAAGTAGATCTTTGCTTTATAACATCGTGTGAAGCTTGCAATATGGTTTGCAGCTCAAACATAACAAAATTGAATGATTCGTGATGCATTTTGCGGTTCAAACATAAGAAACAGGGGTCTGACTAGTGATATGTATGGGTAGACCGTAAAAAGCTCGAGTTTAAGTGATGTTTCAATTTTTACACTTAAATCACAGTGCAAGGAGTTAATACTGGGTGCAATGTTCAAATCAAAGCTAGATATTTAGGTTCGAAACCTTTCTAAGTATTTTGACTGAAACAGATACAGTACTTGTAAGTGCACTCGAATCTTGGTACAATAAATGCTGCTAGATACAGTCAAGAGTTTGACAAAAAAGGGGTACACTTTATCTTTATACCTTTGATTCCTTTACACGAGAGATAGTTACTTTTCGACAGTTCTCGAACAACTAACTCAATACACATATTAATAACTTTAATGCCAGACATAGATGGCATGACTACATTGCTAATTTATCACATATTTGACTATGCCATTGTTGCTGGTTTCGACAAATTCTAATAACCTATCGGGTTATTGGAATGCCCTTCTGTTCATAATTTTAAGCAATGCAGACTTTCAGAACACGATTACAATTTGGAAAAGACTCGATTATTCCAAACATTAAATACTAATAAGTATATATTCGAATCTTACGCATACTCGTTCCAGAGTTCGAAATTAGCTTGTATAACTGGAGTATATTTCGAGTAACCACAGGCAAACGTAATTTTTTAAGAGTCGTAATCGATTCCTCTAATGCATTTAATTTGATTTACTTTTATGAGCTTTCGAAACACGATTAGAAATCAAAATGAGATGTCGTGAGTGGATCGGTAGTACCTGTGCTAGCTATATTTTGAAAAAGTTGGAATTTTTTAAGCAGCTTTGGTTTACGATGGATTTCTATGGAATAACCGTATTTTTTAGTTCGAACCGTGTGACCAACTCCACGTAAGGAAATCGTGAAATTATTCACGATGTGTGATATCGTGGAACTGCTCGTTCATATTTTATTCAGCACCCATAAATTCGAAGTATTCCATTAAGCCTGTTCGTGAATTAAGCTTACATCGTTTCCGTGAAACTTCGAAATTTTATGTATTATCGTGACCTGGCGAATTCAAATATAAGAAACGACAAATTTGTAGTCGTAATTATTATTAAAAATATGTTCTTTAGTAATACCTTTATGACGATCAAGACAATCTAAATACTTTATGTTAAAATAAATAAACACTTAAGAAGTTGTTAATTCAACAGTTAATTAAATTTTGATAGAATAGTGAGTCAATATAATAATTTAAGAAATAAAATATAAAATTTAACTTTCCTGTATTTTACGATTTTTAAACATGATAAAAAATGTTTAAGGAATTCGAAAAATGTTAATCAACTCAACTGATGCAAGAAGAAGTTAAAAAATCTGAAAAAAACGTAATCTTAAAGTTAAAAAGAGGACAAAGAGCTCGAAATTCAGAGGTGCAGGAAATAAAATGTGAATAAAGATAAGAGAAACCTAAGATAAGAGAAGGTAATCCTGAAGAGCGAAGAAATGAAAAGAAGGTCGAAGATTGAAAGAAGCACCAGCAAATAAGAAAGATAAGAGGTGTAGTAATTATCTTTATTAATTACAACTAAGCTCATGCTTATCTATTTACAAGTAACTCTACCTCTTATAAGATAGATAATATATAATAAGATAATATATATATTACATATTTGGATTCAGATTTAAAAAGAGCAGTTTCAATAAGAAACAAATTTTATTTTATATCATTAGTTGTACCACTTCGTGAATAACAAAAATAAAAGTAGAACTGCTCTACCATGTTCCAGAAAACGAAGTACTTACGTCGTTCTTTAGTTACACAAATTGAGTAAGTCGACACCTTTCTTTTGTTCCTTCGTATAATCATGTTTCTTCAATTTTCTCGCACGTTTGTTATATTATTGCGCTTCTCGTTGTATGTTTTCATGATACAAGAGAAAAGACAGATAAACGAAAGCTAAGTAAAGAAGGTAACGCGGCAGAAGCAGAGGAAAACAGCTGAAGCTGCGTTTACAAAGAAACAAACAAGAAATATGCAAGGAAAATAATTAATTTGCAATTTTAGCTTATTAGCAGAACAACCTAAAGAGCCCTGTATACCTTAACAATTCTGAACTTATATAAAATCTAATTGAACAAACTTTATTTGAATCATAAGCTACCAAGAAAAGCTAACAAAACAACCTTAAATATTAAACAATCCAGTAGATATAACAGATTGTTGTTGTTCACCACAGCGAATACGTTATTTTATATTATTCAACTTAATTTTATATCGTACTAGTTTATATTATTCAATGTGCACAGTTTCTAAATCTAATTCTTTATCTTCTAACATTTTTGACCTTGCTCTTTTTCTCTTTTATCCCCTTCAGCCAGGTTTCTACTTTTTTGTCTTTCCTACCACTCAGGATGCCCTAAAGCCTGATTTCGAAAGAGAGAAAATGAGAGTGTGTTGCAGAAAGATTTTCAGTGTATTTAATATTCTTATGTTATATTTCAACGTGTTGTTAGTGTTAACAGTTACTGAATAAATAAATTGTATTCATTAGCTTACGTATTTGCTCACAATGGGAAGTACACATGTACAATCCGCACAATGATTTAAAATTTTTTTTAAATTAAAACACTGTGCACTTCGAGCGGCAACTTAATGATACTCAAATATTTAAGGTTGGTGCAAGCACAGTGCAAGAAATGCTTGATGTTTAAAGACAAAAAAATGAATATATTTCTGTTGCACGAGCGGCTGGATGAACGTTACTGTTTAGTGAATTTTTACATCTGACGCTGGAGGGATGTTGTGCGCTTATACAGGGTGTTCGGACGAAGCTGAGAGAAAATTGAAGGGGCAACTCTGTGCAACATTCTAAGGCGAAAATCAAGAGTAACAATATTGCGTTTGACGCTTTGTTTATTAGTTATAAATAGTTTTAAAAAACGGGGTATTTTACGCCTGAGAGCAGGCAAATAGGGCAACACGGTAGGTAACGTCACTGGATATGCAGTGATGCTCCATTTGCCTGCTCTCAGGCGTAAAATAGCCCACTCTTTAATTGCTTATAACTAATAAACAAAGCGTCAAACGCAATATTGTTACTCTTGATTTTCGCCTTAGAATGTTGCACAGAGTTACCCCTTCAATTTTTTCCTAGCTTTGTCTGAACACCCTGTATAAAAGGTGTTAGGAATGGGGTGTTTGTTTCCTTTTTTGAGGTGGGAGATATTGTTGACTATCGAAAATGTTTTCAGCGAGACATCAGGTATATTTTATTTCATCGGCCAAAAGTAAAATGTACCGAGGATAACCATAGTCGCGTAAACTACCGGAAATTATTAACGAAGCCAGGTCAAATCGAAGGTACGGAGTAAAAATATGGAAAACCGGAGACTGGCATGGCAATAAGTGCATTTGCTTGGAAGGGTATTATTTAGGCTTAATGGTGATGTCTCCAAATATACCCTTGGATTACTGCTGGAAATTTTATGAAAATCAATTGTAAAATTTTATAAAAATGAATGTTGTTATAATGTATTGGGAATCGGGTTTTATATTGCTAAATGAAATGAACTCTTATTTGTGAAATAATACTATGATAATTTATTGATACTTTTATATAGCACGAGGAAGGGTAATTTTAACCGCACCTAGCGAGTTTTGTCACAAGACTAGCAGAACGCAGTGGTTGAAATTCTTACAACCCCGTCCGGGTTCTCCAACCCCTTTGTTCTGTTTCTCGATGTTTTCGAACTTTCTAAAATGCCAGATGTGGCTTGGCTTCTTGGAAGAAGCCCTTGAGAAAGTACGCTAAGAGAAAGCTGGTTTATGGTTAATTTTTACTTCGTAGTATTTCTGTATTCAATTTCCAACACAGTGTTACATAATGGAATATCCTAAAACAGTGTGTTTCGATTTTAGCCGAAAAAGGTATAGAGAGGAGACGATTGCGTTGAAACAAAATGAAAAATGGCGTCCTGATTACCACGATCCACCACAGAGTATGTCTAACTACGTTCCCGCGTGACACTCCACTCATCGTTCACGTTTCCTCCCACCGAATCCTTCTTATTCGCGGCATTATCATAATGCCATCGGTCGCTACGTGACAGGAAAGACGTATTACCAAGTACAGCGCTAGTTTCCCAATCCTTTCTTCCGATCTTATCGTCCTCTCTTTAAAACGAATACGAATTAGCTGTCTCGTTCCAGTGTCTTGAGAGGCATAGTTTCGCCTAGCAAAAGTGATTTTGTGAGCGGAAGCTAAAGTAGTGGATGATATCCCTGTCTGTCGTTTGTTCGATTCTTTTCTCGATAAAGTTGTAGCAAAGAATTTGTGTCCTAACTCGTTAAGAACCAGTACTGCGTTAACGCAATGTTTCATTTCCATGCAATTCTTGTTTATACGACTTATATCATTGAATTTTGGTTTTTAACACCCTGGATGAAGAGAAAATTCGGAGAATTCACAGTAATGTTGTAGTTTTAGATATTAAATAGTTTTATTAATCACATTACACCTGTCCGCTCGCAACGCCTTCGCTCGCCATTCGCGTCTCTTGCTCTACTGACTACCTTACTCTACTGACTACCTTCGCCTTTTGTCACACCGGTTCACGCGCTCTCTCTCGCTCTCTCACTCATTCCCTCTCATTCTTTCCTCACTCAGCCTATCATTCGCTCCATTACAAACGATCTAATTACCCATTCGTCCTTTTGAAATCTCTCTCTCTCTCTCTAAATCACTACAATAATTAATATTAATTTGTAATTAGCGTGGTAATTATTAAGTTACACAGGAAATGTATTGATAACTACTTGTAAAGAGATATTACAAGTAAAGAGGAGAAAATTAATCAAACGAAGTAAACTGATCGGTTTCTTATAGCAATTTTAAGTTTTCCATCGATATCAGTTTATTTGTATCTCAAACTTTACTTATCCCAGAAAATTGATGCGATTCTCTTGTTCCAGTCCTAATTTTTAAATAACTAAAATTGTGATAATCACAGTTTCCTTAGCTTAATAAAGACGTTCATATTAATGAGTGAAAACCTAACATCGATATGTACAATTAAATAATTTTTCCGACGAATGATGATTGGTATCACCCCGTAGTTATAAAGTAGCGAGCGAGCTCTAATGAGCAATGAGCATCGATAACAACTGTTATAAGCATCGACCATTCGAGAAGGCTGGTCGATAAGAAACAAAAAGAAATTGAAAAAACAAATACAGAAGATTCCAACACAAATGATAATGATTACATGTACTCACGATATCTACTCACATATTTATGTTAAAACCAATAATTATAAAAATTACAAAATCCAGATTAATTATTACATTTTGCATGAAACCACTAGATATTCTAATACAATTAACAGAAGTGTACATATTAAGTCCAAAGAGAGAGAGAGAAAGAGAGGGCGAAAGAAAATAGGCGAGTCTACATTGGTACTTGCAAGAATTTTCAAAGCGTTTCCCCTCGGTAACGTCTAAACGCGTTGAATTCCTGTCAGCAGCTCCCACAGGAACAAGAACGGAAGTGGACGGTTGGCAGGACGCCAGACGACACCCTCGACTTCTTTCTTGCACGCGTGGACCGCGTCTGCACGCCCGTACACGTACGCAGAGGCTGGTGGTAACGGCGCACGTTTCCTCCTCTATCCTGCGAAGTAATAATCCTAGCTCGCAGGTTAGCCGGGCTTAATTAGAACAGGGGTTAGTAGCTGGCTGATTATAGTCGCGCTTCCACTGTTCGATACTGCCCACCCTGCCTCATTTTGCATCCTCGCAGACGTAAAAGAAGCGGACGGCCACCGCGATAACAAACGACCGCTCTGCGAATGATATCCTCGCGTTGGACGTTATTGCAGCAAGTTATTGTTCCAACATACATTGCCCGGCTGATGAACATGATTTCGGTGGGCTAACCTCGTGGAATATATTAGGAACTGATACATAGAAGGTTGATGGGAGCTAAAGGATTTAGCTTGTTCAACAGTTTGACGTAATATTGGTAACTTCGTTTACGCAAGTGGAATAATAGGAGCGTTACCGGGCAGAAGTTCGGATACACGAGCTGTGCACGGTTCATAAGAAGGAAATCGGAAGAAACGAGGTTGTGATTGAGTGTAGCTTCTGTAGGAACACCTTATCTTCATAGAATTGTAAAAATATTTTCGGTTTGTCGAAAAGACGAGTTAGATCATGTAACATCAGATGACGAAAAGAAATTGGAACGTTTGAATGAAGTACCTTCTTTCGACTTTTCGTTATTTGGAGGGCTCCTTATGAACGGTGCATAGTATTAATGAATGCTTAAATTTTTATTGACAGTGCAAAAATTAATACTTTTGGTGTTTCTCTTTATTTACATACTTGAACACAGAAATTGGTAAGACAAATGGTAATTATTCAGTGTAAAGGAGTAAATTTTGGTAACTTCGCTTATATCGTTAAAAACATCCTCTTCGATAATGTACAAGAGGGTTTCAATCGTCGCGAATTTGTCGTTATAATGTTAATAAATATCGATGTTTAATAGAGTTATGTGCATTTGAACGTTAAATTTAACGAGTTCGGTACCAGCGTCGCATATTTGTGAAACGACGATTTCCATTGAAGCCCTAGCGTCGCACATGTGTAACAGCAGTCAATTTTCAATTCACATGAATGTAATTTAACGTAAAATTGAAGCTTTCAACGCAAAAATGTAATTTAACCGTTTGATCTACATCCTCTGTGAATAATTCTATATGCAGTACCTTTTGAGAAAATAATCGATTAAGTAATAACAGAACAAAAATACAATATCCGTTACACACAAAAAAATCTATAGTTATTTACATAAATTGGGCAGGATCAACTCATTTCACTCTATATAATGGCTTTAAACAGCACTTTCAACAATTTTAACTCATGTGGCCAACGAATTAGCATCCTAGTATCCAAGAAATACATGAAAAATCCAGAAAAAACAGCGAAGAGTTTCGAGAAAAATAAAAAAACCAACTAAACCAAGCCAAAATCAGAAAACAGAACGATTAACACTATAGCTACCAAGTCCGGTCAAAATGAGCAATTTGTAATTTTTCATGGAAACTTGATAAATTTATTGTGATACCTACAGCTTTGGAAATTTACTGTAACTTTTACTGTAACTATTACGGTTTATTTCCCTCTTATTAAGCCTCGTACCTTTTTAATATAATTTTCAATTTGATTTCTTCATCAAAAATAAGTATACCTTAACATTTAGCCAACCGAATGGAAAATCTTCCATTCTTTCCTCTGCCATTGATTCTACTTACTTTTATTATTAGTTAGTTTTGAACTATTATTGTTCACGGTTCTTCAAATGCATTTGTTTCTGCTCTTCGAAAGTACAATTTTTAATCAACTCAACACCAGTTCAAGACTAACTGTGAATTAGGTTTTAGTAATCCTAACATCATACTGCGTATTCACATATAATTTTTATTTTTTTTTGTTTCATCTACTAGATGTATGTTCACTCTGATTACGTTGTTGTTTGTAAAGCCATGTAAGCAATACGTCCCAACATTATAATCTCGAGTAATCCTTTTAATAAAGTCTCTTGAGTAAGACTTGTGCTCCTTGTTTTAGCCCAACACTAACTAATAACAGAAGTAAACAAAAAAGAATCAGTGGCAGCGGTTTGTTGAAGAATGTTAAAATGTATGCGTGATTTATAGGGCTATATGTATGTGTATGTATGTGTGTGTGAGCATGTGTGTAAGTATGTGTGTTTAGTATTTGCCGTTACCAGACATTTCCTTGTATAGAGTAGTACTTCCGTCTATTTTTCTAGAAAGTTGCCGAAACCGGGATTATATATGCACGTCAATCTCACCTAGCTAGTGCGTAAGGTAACCACATGCTGTCCTCGTAATAAATTTATTTTTTTTGTATCCACTTATGTATAAAAGGGTTTCATTCTTTCTTTATTTCCTTATTTTATTTTATTTCTGCACTTAATTAAAAACCGGTACAGCAAAGGCATCAGTGTTATTCCTTTTACTAAGTTACCTAACAAAGAAAAAATGAGAGATTTCCCCATTCGGTTGGTTAAGTATTAACGGTCAGTAATCATAGTGTTAACACTTAGCTAACCGAATGGGGAGATCACCCATTTTTTCCAAAACGAAGCACTGTCATTGATTCTATTTACTTTTGTTATTAGTTGGTCCTAAGCTGATGTTGAATTTATTAAACATTGTATTTTGGAATATTCATGAACAGTACTAGTTCAAGAATAACTAATAACAAAAGCAAATAGAATCAATAGTAGTGTTTTGTTGAGGATAAAATGGGAGATCTCTCATTGTTTCCTTGACAAAGCAGTGCAACTGATTCTATTTACTTCTGATATTAGTTGGTCCTATGCTGATGTTGAATTTATTAAAAATTGTATTTTGGAATATTTATGAACAGTACTAGTTCGAGACTAACTAATAACAAAAGCAAATAGAATCAATAGTAGTGTTTTGTTGAGGATAAAATAGGAGATCTCCCATTTTTTCCTTGACAAAGCAGTGCCATTGATTCTATTTACTTCTGTTATTAGTTGGTCCTAAGCTGATGTTGAATTTATTAAAAATTGTATTTTAGAAAATTCATGAACAGTACTAGTTCAAGACTAACTAATAACAAAAGCAAACAGAATCAAAACTAATAACAAAAGTAAATAGAATCAATGACACTGGTTTGTCAAGGAAAAAATGAAAGACTTCCCCATTCGGTCGGCTAAGTGTTAAGAGTGACGAAAACAGATGAACGATCGTGCGGCAAAATATCGTTCGTCTGCATCCGGCCAAAATGTCCACGCTACAAGTGAACACAGTTCGCGAGCGTCGATCAAAAACACAACGATCGTTGAAAAGGAAGGACAAGATGGACGTCGCTAAGACGCCTGGAGAACAGTCGTCGCCATTGAACGAATGCGAAAGGAAGCGGGATCTGTCTAACAGGGTGGACGATTCTCTGCCGATTGGACGGCAACGGCGTTAGTGTAACCGGTCGAGATCCGATCATTCGGCTCTTTTTGCGACTCGTGGAAACGCGCAACGATCGGATAGCGTCCGATAAAGCGATCTGACACGCTCTCGAGGTCGTGGCAAAAATGACCAGACACAAAGGAGGATCCTTTGTGCGCGGCGAAGCTGACAGGGGGGAGACAGCAGACACAAAGCGCGTTCTTTCGCTCTGGTAATAACTGCACGCTCGCAAATTTCAACCCCTACCGCCGCCTGGCACGCGTCCCTTCGAAATGTTTTTATTCGACAGGCTGACCAGCCCGACAGGCGGAATGAATTTCGAAGGAATCCGGAAAGTTGAAGGTCCTCCTACGCCGCTGGAAATACAAGGAGAGGGATTGGATTTGGCGGTTTAGCGAGGGATTAAATTTGATGTTTTCGTTTCTAAGGAATGCGTTTTATAATACCGAGGTCCGGGAAACGTCGGTTTCGATGAAATCCGGAGAAAGCGTTCTCGTATCGGTATTTTGATGTCTGTTTCGCAGATCCTTTTAGAAGCGTTATTCAATAACCTGGTCAAGCTGACGGGTAGAATGAATCATGAATAAATCCGGCAAATTAAAGGTTCTCCTACATTTTTAAGGATGCAAGAATATTGGATTTAATCGTTTAGAGAGGGACTAGATTTGATAATTCGGTTTAGAAGAATGAAATTTTACAGTGCTAAGTCCTTAGACATGTTAGTTTTGATGAAGTCTTTTTTATACTCCTATCAACATTTTGCTATTTATTTTGAGACGCTTTTTGTGAGAAACAAGTATATTAATTCGCAGAACAGGAGGATCACTACAATTCTGATGCATAATAATTCATAAAGTACTATTCTTCCCTTCATCTCTAAAACGAAAGGATTAGTAGACTGTGTTACAGTATTATCTTAATTTCATTAGAAATTATATTACATTAAAATATTGATAATAGTAGCTATTCATTTCTTTGTATGTATGCTTGATTACTTATAAGGTAATCTACAAAGCTACAAGCTTTAACCTATGTCAGCAGCAATCTACAATATTACCATAAAATATATACCATCAGACCTAATGATCTATTGTTTCGATAAAACGTTAGTTTCTCCAGCAAAATTGAAAACCTAGCACAGACGTCATAGGTTTCACAAATTTTACACCTTTACACCACTGCAATTATGTATTTTATAAGCTTTCCTTAACCTGTTTGACGACTATATCCGTCATGGAGATATGGCAAAATTTTGTGTCACGACGACTATATCCGTCATGCGTAAAATTTTGTTACAATTTGATATTTAAATTGTAATTTTGGAGAAAATTAGATTATATTCGTAAAATTGAATATGTTTAAAATGTTTAGAGGTCAACACGAAATAAAAAAAAACAAATGAAAATTATAAATAATTTGAGTTGGATTTATAACTATTGGGTTGGAAGGAAAGTTCTGTCGTATTTTAAATAGGCAGGTAACTTTTCTTGTAAATAAAAAAACATCTGGCTAGTGAGTCATTGGGAACTTTTTGGTTTTTTTACCTGCCGTATAATATAAAAGGAGTCCTTTTTTTACCGTTCATCATTTACTTGTGATGTTTAAAGTGAAAAACATGTCAATAGATATACGACACTGCATTTTGTATGAATTCCAAAAAGGAAGCAACGCATCGGTTGCATGCAAAAATTTAAGTGCGGTATTTGGAAAAGATATTGTAAATGTTCGTACTTGTTAAAGATGGTTTAGCAAATTTCGTTCCGGGGATCTGAGCCTCCAAGAAAGTGATCGATCTGGACGACCATCCAAGATCGATAATGTTGTTTTGCGATCCATGTTGGAAAATAATCCACATTTAACAAGTCGAGAAATTGCAGAAGAGTTTGGCATTCATCGCACAACTGTTGGAGCCCACATTAAATCTCTTGGGTTTGTGTTAAAGCAAAGTGTTTGCGTTCCACGTGAATTAACGGAGACGGAAAATACGACAGAACTTTCCCTCCAACCCAATATATCCGTCATCGCCTGATTATCGCGACACACACTGGGGGGTGCTTTGTAAAGAGGTCGCCGCACTTAACTGGTTCACGATTAGATAATCTCAGAAAATCTTGTTACCGACTCCTTCGCGGAAAATTCGTCTCCCGTTCCAATAAGACAAATCAACTCGGAACATCGTCGAGTTTTAGTGATTTTCAGACACGTGCCCTGTTACGATCTTGTCAGGGACCACCTCTAATCCCTGTCAACGATCAAACGTCTCGGCCAAGACAGCCAGCCGGTATCAAAGGGGACGTGTCAGTTCGAAACGATTCGCTGGCCACACCAACGTGGAAACAAAGAAGCGGAGACGGGGACAGGCACAAAGCTTTACCCTCTTTTTGAAGGGGTTAAGCGAACCACGGTCCTTGCAGGGTGTCGCAGTTGAACGAACCCTGCCACTTCGATGGGTCAGTTGATCCACTTTGCGATTTTACAGCTCCATCGCTTCAGTTTCGTGATATCGATGTAATAAGATTGAGTCATTGTTCTGTACCATTCATAGAACTTTATTGTTAATCGAGCTAAGTTTTAGTGCAAGTACGTTCTAGAAAGTAATTGTTCTCGTGAATATTTACAAACTTTCCTTCAGAATTATTAACACTAGAACCACCGACAATTAAAGTGTATTTATTTGCATGGAAGAGATCAAGTTGAAAATTACATGGAAAAGTATCTAATACATAGAAAACAAATTTTTATTTATAGCTTTTGCAGAAAATCATAGTAAATTTTGGAAGCTTTACCATAGTGAATTTAAAAGATTGCTATGAATAATTACCAATTGGTCATTTTGATCGTTCTGGTAGTTCTAGTGTTAATTGTATCTAACATTTTTACTTTTCTCTTAATTTTCCTTTATTTCTGTATAATGCAAATATTGTAAATTATTCTTGGAAATGTATTCCTTCATTATAATAATGCGTTTCGGATAACTTCATGTGTCATCTTTATAAATACTGAAAAAGATAGAGAATTATTTGGATTTAAGATAACTTCAATTAATAAAAGATAACTTAAAATTCTCTCTAGACTGTTTTAAGCGTGCTTCCCCCACACCTCACATCCCACATTCATTTCCTTAACCCTTTCAAAATCTTTCTTACTCGATACATTTAGTCACGTCCACCAAAACTTTCTCAATCTCGCCTAATCTCAAACGCTCGCCCTTTGCTCCTCAAAAACACTCTGCGTCGGATCGCCTCTTGCCTCTACCCAAACACTTTACTCCACTTTCTCATAATTACATTGTTCTCAATCACACCCACACATGTTGTAAAATAATAATTGGAGAACGGAACAAATCTCTGTCTAAAACTCCATTTGTCTAGCTAATAAGAATAGTTAATAGAAGTGAAGATTTGCATAAAGATTCACGGTCTACTTGTCACACACACGCGAACAAAAGCACACAACCACGGGGCAACTGATGCGTTCAGTTGAGACGGAGTGATTAATAGCGGAGGCGTTTCGCCTGTCTGTGTGCGCGAAAAAATTCCGCTTAATTCCCTACTTCGCGGCGAGAAAAGGGCGGTCGGAACGCGAACAAGGAAACAGGAAGAAAAGAAGCGACACGCCATCGGAGTAGAAATAGACGAGCGAGATGAGTCGGGCCACTGTAACAGTTACAGGTACTAATTGCTTTAATGAGCAGTGGGCGCGGCCACTTCTATAAAATTTCTTCCCAACGGCCAAGGTGCCAGGCCTGTTGGAAACCAGACTCTGCTGGCAGTGGTTGAAAGATGGCCGAGAAGGATAGAAAGGAGAGTATTAGGGATGATAGCAGGGAGGGATGGACGAGGGAGCCGGTGGTAAGATTGCGGGAAGTTGGGGAGAGAACACTGGAGAGAATAGAATTGCTCGAAAAATATTCCGGAAAGTTTTATTTAGGATAAAAATTGATTTGTTTCATGGATATCTGGATAGTCAGAAATAATACATAACTGAACTAGGTTTGTGAAAACCGGATGAAACTTGGATCATGGCAAGTACCCATAAATGGTACACGCAGACATATTTATTTAATGCACTGAAAATATATGTTTTATAATAAATTTAATTCTGTAAAATATATCTCCATTAAAAGAATCAGGCATTATACAAAATTTAATATAGAACAAAGCACATAAATTTGTTTAATTGTTATATATACAATAATTATTAATTACATCTAATGGTTGATTTGAAGAACAAAGTAAATTTGTTTAATTGTTATATATACAATAATTATTAATTAAATGTAATGGTTGAGTTGAAGAACAAAATAAATTTGTTTAATTGTTATATATACAATAATTATTAATTACATGTAACGGTTGATTTGAAGAACAAACAATGTTACCTCTGTATATTTACCTACTGCCACTTTAGTTAAATATTCTATTTCAAACCGACTGATTTTTACAGTCAAACTGATCGCAGCGTCACGTGTACCATAAATGGTACACGGTGTGATAGCTACTCTAAAAAAGTTAATTACCTATGGATTGATAATGCAATGACATATTGTGTGGTAATATATTGAGGTGTTATAAAAATAAGATTTATTTATTGTTGGTTAATAAGGGAATATGATTACAATACTATGTATAATTTTAACACTATTCCTACCGACACTTCACGTATACCTATTCCTACCGTGACATTCCCACATAAGACAGACTACAAATTTTTCTCAAAAGATAAACAATGAAGAAAGAAGTGCATATTGAACAATGTATTATACGTATATTTGAGAAAAAGTCTAAAATTTAAAGATGATTCTATTACATTGCATCTATGAAATTCTAATCGAAATTTTAAAAACGGCCATTTGACCGGTTGTGGCAGGAATAGTGTTAATTCTTTGCACGACTTTGCTTCACGCTACAACGTCTCATTTAACTCTGCCCCTTTTTGCCAGAGAAAACTCTAACTGGCCCTTGGCCTTTTTCCCACCACGTACCTCGGAAAAGTCCCTCGAGTATGACCACATTTGGGCATATTCCAAAAACATGACCATATTTGGGCATTTTCCGAGGGCCTCTCGCGTCGCCAAGGGTTTTCCCCAAGCGAGTTTGAACTCTCGTTGTTCAGCCCTCACTTTCTCTTGAACTAAAATTAACTACGATACTGCAATATAAATTTTTAGCCAAAACAACAAATGGTATGGAGATCATGTCGAGCAAAGAATGACTTGGCACGGAACGTGTTAATAGTTGCTATTATGGTCGCACAAACTACCAAGAAAAGTCACTCTCGAAAGATGTAATCCCACCAGGTGTCTCTGACGCGGAAACGAATTTTCCACGCTTCCGGTCCCTTTTCCGTCGATGCCTTTCAGCCTTCAGTCAAGTAGAATTAACCGGGGCCAACGGAGTAGCTGGATTAAATCTGTTAATCCTGAGCTATACACAAGGTAGAATGCATTTTTATTAGCACGCCGGGGATAGCAACGGAAAGAGTGATAACGTAATGGTTGCGTTGGCCAGCGTTGGCGTCCTTCTTGGGTTCTTCTTCCTTCCATAACGTTGTCCGTCTCTCTTTCATCCTGAGCTAATCTCTTGCATAAACCCGGAAGTGCTCGCCTTTTCAGCTCCGTTTTTTCGCCGTTACTTCTCCACCCTTTCACCGTTTTCTTTCCCCTCGCATTTCGTCTGCTCCTTCAATAGCGGCACAGACAGTATTCCATATTCGTTAGTTTTTTATTTCCTACCTGTGGTATCTCTCTGATACTCTCGTTCTTCTTTTTCTTTGTTTATTTTCGTTATCCTTCACTACTCTTCTATCACCTATTTTTGTCACCTGCAATTTTATATCTCACATTTTCCGCTGTGTTTTGTGTTTCGTGTCCACGTTGAGTTCTCTGTTTTTGTTTTCAATTCCTGTTTTTTAGTTCTCTTATCAAACCATTTTATCTATTATTATTCTTATTTTTGACACGGCTTTACCTAGAGCTTTCAATTGTTTGGAATTATTCGGTTATCTGGAGTAACAATTTCACTTACTGTTAGCTGCCAATGTTTAGTAAAGTAATAATTGAACATTGATTTAATTCAGCTTTCATGCATGTTATTAAATGCTAAAGTTATGTCAAAGGTTTAAGCTTTTGGAAACGTTCTTGTTGTTTAGCATAATTTTTAGAATACCAGCAAGTGAATCACACGAAGCGTAAATATAATCAATATTATATAATCTTATATAACTTTCAAATTTTTACGAGACATTGTAGCTATAAGGAACATGCAATTCCGCAGATTGTTCAATAAAACCATTTAAAATACACTATATTCCAAATATCTGTTGCCAATCATTGGTGAATGTATTTTAGTGAACAAAATCGAGGCATAATTTTGAGAGAATATTAAAACAATATTTATAAGAACAGCTAATAAGCAATTCCATATTAAACGAATTGAATGCTGTAAATAAACATCACTAATTTACTGTGTTCCAGAATTTTATTTACTAGAGAATTATTATCTCTATGAAAAAAGGCTTACAATTAGTAGAACAAGTCGTTAAATTTACCTTTAAAAAACTCTATTATATCATGATTACAAAATTAGCGCCCGGTTAAACAAGAAAATAGTCCATCTTGAAAAAATTATTTCCTCCATATCAAACAATTTTTGCATATACAATTCTTTTGGTGGGTTCCTTGAATTCCTCACACAGTATTCCGTGGTATTTAAATGAAGCAAACAATTTGTGCAAATCAAAAACATTAAGAGATTTTCTCGTTCCTGTTTGCCATAATAGGTGTATTGTGTACACTCGTAATTGAATTTATGTGAAAAAAAAATGAATTTCTGCGTTTCACGGTCAAGTGCCCGGAGACAAGGAGAATGCTGTTTTTAAATAATTTAAACGAAGGTAAAACCTCGTTGTCCGCGTTTGTCATCCTCATAAAGGCGGTCTTGCACACGCGACTGAAAGCGACTCGCCTTCGAGGAGAACTCCTCGTTTTGTCTTCTGTTTCTCATTTTCCTCTTCTCTGCGCCGTAATTCACCCTTTCTTCTTATATAAGCCGGCGGATATACGAGCACCATAAAGCAGATCACAATGGCCCCTCCATTCTGACGCGGATAATAACGAATCACGATGGCGGTGGCGTTTCAATCAGCTGATTTGGCACGCGTGCCTCTTCTATCTTCGTAACCATCAGAACAGTTTCCGTGAATTATTGGACGCTCTTCCAGCACGTTCAAGAGTTTCAAGCTTTCTCGATGGAAAAAAGCAAGCAACTTGAAAATTGCGATTTTAAATTTTGTTGAATTTTGCTTTCTAGATTTTCTATGATCTTAATGCAGTAATAGTAATGGTAATCTGTTGGCATACAAATAAAATGGAATTTGATGCGTCCGAAAAATACTATTTAATTTGGCTCAACTGAACAGTTATGCGCAAGCTTGGAAACAGAACATTTTATTTTGAAATTCTTTTTGAAAGGGGGGAGGGGAGAGCGTCTTGAATATTCTAAACAAAACAGAATCGACGCACGAGTGAAGCAATTAAGCAATCTAATTATATACTGCACGACGTTTGCTGAAAACAGCTCTTGACGAGTCAGATACGTCAAAATCTACAGTGGCACATGAAATGAATGATGACCTTAACTCGTCATTGTATGTCAAGGGGTTAATGAGATAATAAGGGATCGAATAACAGTATAGTCTCTTTTATAATATTACATTTTTTTTAATTTATATACACCGTTGATTAAAAGTTTGGGATCATTATACATTCCAAAAATCGCAACAATTATGGAAGATGGAAGGTCTAAGATAGTATTAATTTAAAAAGCTCTTTAGTGTATAAATTATCAAGATATAGAAAGCTACTGTTAATTGTTACAATATTAATATTAAATCAATTAGAAAATCACCCAGGGATTTAGTATAATTTTAAATTAAAGTGTATAATTTTTAATATAATTTTTAATTAAAGTGGGCTCAAATTTTGAACCGGTAGTGTAAATGTATGTACTAAATTCATGAGCAAAATTTGAAAAAACAATTACTATTATTTTTAGCAGTTCTCATTGACTTTTATTGATAGAGTGATACAAATACAGCCTAATCTATCTCTTTCTCAGCTCTGCAGTGTCAAATTCTGTATTTCTTATTAACCCTTTACACTCGAGAGGTGACTGTTAGTCAGCAAATGATAACTTTGCAAATTTTCAGACTTTAGTTAGTTTGTTTATTAATCAGACTCAAAGGTTAAATAGTCATATATGTAAACTTTAATATATCACTTAACTAAATTAAATGACGTTTAACATAGGCGAATCTTAGTAAATATTTCGAATTTGACAATTTTCGAATTTAGTAACATTAGACGACTAAGAGTCACCTCTCGAGTGCAAAGGGTTAAATGTTCATTAGAAACAGACGTACAAGAAATGTTCGTAAATTTAGTGTTAACGGTGTCCATTGTCACAGTTGCGTCAAACCCGTAAATTTTAGTATATCATTTAACTGAACTAAATCACATTTAATTTAAGTGAATCTTAGTAAACATTTTGAATTTGACAATTTTTTAATTTAATAACGACTAAAAGTCACCTCTCGAGTGCAAAGGGTTAAATGTACATTAGAAATAGATGTACAAGAAATGTCCGTAAGTTTAGTGTTAACGGTGTCCATTGTCACAGTTTGCGTCAAATCCGTAAATTTTAGTATACCATTTAACTAAACTAAATCACGTTTAATATAAGTGAATCTTAATAAATATTTTGAATTTAGTAACGATTAAGAGTCACCTCTCGAGTGCAAAGGGTTAAATGTACATTAGAAATAGATGTACAAGAAATGTCCGTAAGTTTAGTGTTAACGATGTCCATTGTCACAGTTGCGTCAAACCCATAGCCGCACATGTGCGGTTATATCGCTGAAAGGGTTGAGCAAAGAACATTGCCCTGCGAAAACCATCCCGAACAAGAAAGAACGAAGAGGAGAAGAGGCAACTTTCTCTTCTGCACGGGTAGAGGAACAGAAGAACAGAAAACTGTATCCATCACACTGTGTCGATAATATTGTGGCTGTTGCTTGTTATTGGGGCCAACGTCGGGCTTCAATCGGCTGATTCGCGCTACCCGTGCTATCGACTGTTATCGATCTCTGCAGAAACACCGCCTGGATGTACCAACGGTCTCGTTTCTGCTAATGGACGGACCGGACCGTCTGTGTTTCGTCCGCGCTCATTATCATTCGAAAATATCAAAATCATTCTACCAGGGATGACTGGAACGTACATTTTCTTGTTTTAAATATAGTATAACGTCAATTATTCATGTTGGAAATAAAATACGTCCTAACGTATAAACAAAAATTAAACCCAATCTTGGCTCTAACATCACCTGGTTACATAACGAACACCCTATAATATCTGATAAACACGAAACTGATCGAAAAGATATAATCCACTGCAGGAGTCGCTAATTACCTCGAAATCGATAAAACTTTAAACATCCATTAAAAAAAAAAAAAAAATGCATCTCTTAGAAGAAATATATACGTGAGGTAGATCTACAGTGGATCCAAAAAGTATTCGTACGCTATATTACAAGGAGATTCACCTAATCCTAAAAATCTGATTTCAATGAATCTAGCGGACAAAAGTTTAACACCAAAGAGTTAACGAAAATAAATAAATTAATTAATAAGAAATAACAGTATAAATAAAATTTGTATTCTATTCTAATCAATAAATAGTGTTCTACAATAATAGCAATAAAAATGAATATACAGACAATATTTGCAAACCATAAAACTATTAGGTTGGAGGGAAAGTTCTGTCGTATTTTAAATAAGCAGGTAATTTTTCTCGTAAATAAAAAAAACATCTGACTAGTGAGTGATTGGGAATCTTTTTTGTTTTTTTACCTGCTGTATAATATAAAAGGAGTCCTTTTTTTACCGTTCATCATTTACTTGTGATATTTAAAGTGAAAAACATGTCAGTAGATAAAGTGCATTTACGACACTGCATTTTGTATGAATTCCAAAACGAAAGCAACGCATCGGTTGCATGTAAAAATTTATGTGCGGTATTTGGAAAAGATATTGTAAATGTTCGTACTTATCAAAGATGGTTTAGCAAATTTCGTTCCGGGGATCTGAGCCTCCAAGAAAGTGATCGATCTGGACGACCATCCAAGATCGATAATGATGTATTGCGATCCATGTTGGAAAATAATCCACATTTAACAAGTCGAGAAATTACAGAAGAGTTTGGCATTCATCGTACAACTGTTGGAGATCACATTAAATCTCTTGGGATTGTGTCAAAGCAAAGTGTTTGGGTTCCACATTTATTAACGGAAACAGAAAATACGACAGAACTTTCCCTCCATCCCAGTATATTTTATATTGTCCTGTCGTGTTAAACTTTTGTTCGCTACTGTACGAATCATTCAAATATTTTGTTCAGTAATATTCCTGTACTGTCCTAAGTTGGGCGATATTAATCGATGCTCTTGTTCGATACTTGAATTCATGATCGAACGAAATTTTATGAAAATCTTTCGCGTGCGTAGAATTCCGTGTGGAAAAGTGTTAGCTTGCAGCCACAGAGGAGCAGGTAAAGAAGACAGAGCCCTTCTTTTGTGTTATTCAGTCGGATATCGAGCCGTATTCAGCTTAAATGGCCTCTTCCGTCCTTTTTTTCATCCCCCTAGCAGGCGGAGGCCTTTTAAAAGCCGTGGGAGCAAAAACGCGACCCGGTTACGTGATGCACGAGCTTTGATTGCGTGTAGGTGCATCGTGACCTCTGCACTTCCTGTGAAACTTGAATTCGATGGTGGCGATCGGGTGATAAAGGAATACGCGAGCGAAACGTTCCGTTATTCTTTCGTTTGAAACCGCCAGGAAGTGGTCAAGGGGGTTAAGTTTAGAGAGTGACGTGTGTTTTGATCGGAATCGAGGTTAAACTGAACACGTTTGGGACCACGAGTTTATAGATTGCAGGTGTAATTGGATTTCGAAAGCCTTCAAGCGCAAGGGATTGATGTATACATAACGATTGATTTATACATGGGAAGCTTGAATTGAACTTTAATCCCCCGACGTCGGATTTCTTTCGGTAGCCACTTATGTTAGAATTAACCCTTTGCACTCGAAAGGTGACTATCAGTTACCAAGCGATAATTTTGAAAATTTTTAAACTCAAAGGGTTGACCCCTTGCACTCGAGAGGTGACTGTTAGTTGTCTAATAATACCAAGTCGACAGATTTTCAAATTCAAAATATTTACTAAGATTCGCCTATGTTAAACGCTATTTACTTTAGTTAGTTGATATACTAAAGTTTACATATATGACTATTTAACTTCTGAGTCTGACTAACAAACAAACTAAAGTCTGAAAATTTGCGAAACTATCATTCGATGACTAACAGTCATCTCTCGAGCGCAAAGGGTTAAATTGTCGTATAAGTTCTTGGTGTATCGTTGAACTAAACGAAATGAAATTCAATATGAGTGAATTTTATTAAATATTTTGCAGTCGAAAGGTGACTATCAGTGGCCAAGTGATAATTTTGCAAATTTTTAAACTCAAAGGGTTAAATAGTCGTATAAGTAAATTTAAGTATATTATTGAATTAAACGAAATGAAATTCAATATGAGTTTCACAATTGAAAATCTTTGAAGCTATTATTATTAGATGACTACGAGTCACTTTTCGAGCGCAAAGGGTTAACTATACGTTATTGTAATGTTATATTAAGAGCAAAGCATTAAAATATTACACCTAATTTGTACATGATAATCTTCAGTATTCTAAATTGAAACTACAAATAATTCATTAAGGATGAACGTTGCGTTACCTTGAAAACTGGTGCATACAAATAAGTAATATCTGCAAGGGAATTTTATGTTTTGAAACGACAAAATTAGTTGTACAAAATCTACAAGAAGATTTACAACGTGTAAACAGTTATAAGGAAAGCTGTAATTCTCTCGTGAATTTTTCCAACAACCATGTATCAGGTTCTATCGAACCACAACACCTAAGCCACGCAAAACAAGAAAGGTGTTCACAATTCATCTCTTCTCCTCGATCCACAATGCACAGAACGCATAAAAGAAACGAAGGGAATTCACCTTCACTCAAACAACCACCAAAGTATCAAACGTTCGATCGTTCACCGTGAAATCCTTCGCCAGAAAACGGAAACAAAAATCCACCAGAATATTCCAGCGGAAATTGCTAAATAAATTCTTCGAGCCCCTCCAAGCACACCAACCGTAAGCCTCGGACAATCACTGGGAACAATGAAGTCCCCTGAGAACGGATCTTCTTCCGAACTGCTCCAGCAGGTCGCAGAAATAATGCATCGATCCGTTTCAAGGGGGGCAGCCAGCGACAGTCCAACAGCACCGAGGTCCAGAGTCTCGCGAGAGTTACCTGGACGCAAACGTCGCGTCGTCGGGACGTTTTTGCGAGCGGTCGAGCACGGTCCCGAGTTCCTTGGCAAGTTTCATCCGAACTCGGGGACAGCGGACGGCCGTCAATACGAGCCGGGGCCGTTAACTTTCACAAAGAACAGCGGAAAGCTCACTACGTCCTCGAAGATTCACTTTATGGCCTCCCGGTGCAATTTGAATCGCCGGGAAGAGCGCGCTGACGCGTTTCGCGGCGGCAGACGAGCTGACAGCTCGGCAGATGGCCGTTATAGTTACGGCCGGACGGAAGTATATGAAGTCACCCCCCGGGACGCGAACGCTTACGGTGTTCCTGGTTTGTGGAAGGGACGACGGTGTACTTCTGAAGTTGCTAGTGCATGGGGAGGCACACCGTTTTGAATGTTTCGAGAGTTTTAATATTTTCACCGTTTAACCCTTTGCGGTCGGTGCCATTTCAAAACTGGCGTAGAAATCGGTGTCGCCGCTTTGGCGGCATGATCACATCTCGAAAGAGTAATCCAGAAAAACTTAGATTAACAGAATGCTAGCCATTTCAGACGTCTCACGCATTATTTTACCATCGACAAATATATGATAAGTAAATAGAAATCAATTTATAAATGAATAAAAATATAATAAATTATAAATTGAATTTCAAAGTTTAGTAAGAAATAAACATTCCAATTATTCAGGATTTCAAGGTAGATTCGTTGGCGATATTAACGGTTTGAGGCTTTGATTTTATATGAAAACCATTGCCGCTCAGCCATGGTAATCGGGCGTTTATCTGAAGTCCGAAAAGGACATCGGTGCGCTATCTTTACCAAACAAGTCTTGCCGTACAGCGGAAGACTAGACAATGCCAAAAAGCTAACTCTTTCTGTTTTTATGCAGTTTAAGCCCTATTAAGCATTACAAATCAGCATCAACATAGTGTGTGATTTTAAATGTAGATATATCCACCTTAAATCGCTTAGGAAACAATCACTCCGAAAAGCTAAATTCGCCCAGACTTGCTGGTAGTCCCAGCCGAAAAATCTGCCGACTGCAAAGGGTTAACCCTTTGCACTCCGTTGTCCCCTCTCAGGGGACATTAGAAGTTATTAGTGATTCCGGGGAATCAACTTATCCCAGCGCAACCTTTTCAGAGATGCATGTTTCTGTGAAGTTTTCTACTAAAATGGCACAAGATATCAAATCAAAATATGGTACAGTTACCAAGATATATATAAAAAAATAGCGATTTTGAGGAACCGAGAATACGTCCATCCAATGCGTTCGAGATGACGCCGATTTCTAATTCCTACTACTGGTATTAAAACCGATATTCCGGTATTAAGATCTAAAAAATACCGAATACCGGTATTGAACTTTTAGTCTGGTATTACAATCCCTAGTTAAGTGTCTTAACTTGTATCACAGGAACATAATTAACCCTTTGCGGACGGAGCAGTAAAGAAAATAGTTACGTCGCGCATTAGTGTTATAAAAACTAAAGCTGTATTTAAATAAATTTTTCATAAAATCTAACAAAATCATAAACAAACAAATTTAGGCCAACTTGACTTCTTAGGCTAGTATATCCATGCGTATCTTATACATGTCGTTTACGACAAACAAACGTCAGCCGCAGCGCTGGAGTTGGGCGGATATATTCGACACTCGTCCGCAAAGGGTTAACACATTGTGTACGGCGCTCTGCTCGCCAAAAAACAAAATACAGTGCATACAAGCATCTTTTACAATTTACATTTCTAAATTCTTAAATGTTAGTATATGTTTCTTACATATAGGTTTATCGTGGAACAATAAACGTGGCAAATGTAACAAACAGATCAAATTATTTCGAGTCGTGGATACGAGTGTGTATGAAAATATTAAAACGAGATATCTCGTCATCTGTACGTAATGTATTAATCAAACTTATTGCAAAGAAACAGTTGAAATTAAGCGTGTATGTTTCTGATCTAGTGCAAAATATGCAAGAGGTTCTGATAAGAGAGTAATTACTTTTTAAGCTGGTCTCTACGTATTGCTCGCCATTTTATTATACTGTGAAAGGTTTAAACGGGCGCCCAGTTACTCGTGAAATTCGATTTTTCGGCTCGAACAGTGCCACTTAAAGCCTGTTTAACCCTTTGCACTCCTTTGTCGAGTGTGACTCGACGTCAGTTTTTATCATAGCAACTCTTATTTCGAGTCAAACTCGACATTTTTAAAGTGCCATTTTAAGTACAATAGCAGACAAAAATTAAGACCAAAGAGTCAACGAAATTAAACAAATATAAGTTATAACAAAGCTTGAGAGCTATGTTTAATATAATTAATAACAAAAATAAGTACCACCCAAGGAATTTTTTTTTTTAAGTAAACTTCAAATAAAGCATCTAAATATTAGGGAGTTATTGGCAACGAAATTGAAAAATAATTCAGAGTCAGAGGGTTAAAGCAATGACTGAATCGCTGGGAAGATTAACTTCGTGAAACGAAGAGTATAAAATTGGAGAGTTAATGAAATTGAGAAATTTTTGAAACGTGGAACTGTTCGAAATTTAATTAAATTTTGTTTAATTGAAATTCTAGCTGCTTGGAATGTTTCAACCTCTTGGAATCGAATGACACGAGGTCTTTTGGAATGTTTAGAACACCAAAGACGTGTAAATATGGATAGTACACGACAGTGTTGGAGACTCGTGTAACGGTAGTACTATGATTTTTGATGAAAGCTAGCACAAACAACGAATCACCTTTCATTTTCTTCTTTAATCTCAATGAATTAAATCTTTTATTATTTAGAAATTAATTGTATGTAAATACTATTTAAAATACTGTTAATGCTTTTAAGGTTAAAATAAAACAACTTGAATTGAAACCTTTAATTTTAAAAGAATCATGTTATAACTATTAGATCATTTTTCGAGATTTCAAGCTTGTATACCACGGATTATTATTTTTAAGTGGTATATAAATTTGGCTACCTACTGTGTTATGATCTGCGAATAACAGTCTGTGAATAAAACAGATCTACGTTTACACGACGTTTTCTTATCGTCGCTGCAAAGAAAGTACATGCACAAGTTTTTCCTCCTCATTTTACGAACTTCCTGCATAATCCGAACGACTTTCAACGGGAAACTGTGGAGGTATGCTCGACGAACGTCTGCATTAAAATCAGTTTTCCTGCACGTATCACAGATCTGGCTGCATAAAAATCGTGCGCATAACCAACCAGCCTTGCAACCATGATTTCGCCGCCCCTAACGATCTGTTATTACATTGATGAAGCATGTAAACACAGCTAAAGTAAAAGCTGTAATTTTTCTTTCCCCACCATAGTTCCGATATATGAAACAGGAGACAAAAAAATTCAACTAAACGCATTCAAATATAATAGTAAATCGTTATCTTTTTCACGAGTAAATGACTCATTTCGATGTTTTCTGTGTCCTTTTCAGAAATTACGTTTTAGTGGGAAAGCTGTTACTATAACGTACATGTGAGTGAAAAAAACGAAATTAATACAGTTTATTCAAATATACAGGGAACATCAATCGAGGGCATACAAAGACGATCCCTTCAATTTTTTACATACACAAATCATACAGATCATACATCGCCACATTCTTTCTACTAAATGAACCTCAACCCTTTGGCCTACACGATATCTGTCAATTGCGAGAGCAATTAGTAACCAAGAAAATCGGTCGGGCGCCGTACCATTCAACTGTTCAGCCGTGTACCCGATTGGCGCAAAATGTATACTATTGGGTTGTTCGGATAGTAATTTTGTTTTTTCCTAACACAGGGCTTAATTATATTTTTTCATAGTCAACTTTACACTTAAGCCGCATGGTCATTATATATTTTGACAGCATATATAGCAAGGCTTACTTGTGAAAAGTTTCGATTGATTCCACCCAGTAGTTTTTGATTGGTACCCTATCAAATATGGAAAGTAAAAAGCAACATTTCCGGCATTTTTTACTTTTTTACCATCGAAAAGGTAAAAATGCTGTTCAAGCAAGGAAAAAATTATCCGTTGTGTATGGGGAAGATGTATTGACAGAACCCCAGTGCCAAAACTGGTTTACAAAGATGTTGAACATGCACCACGTTCTGGAAGGCCAGTTGAGGCCGATGAAGACACAACGAAGGCATTAATTGATGCAAATCGACGAATAACAACTCGTAAGATCGCTAACAGATTAAATTTATCGAATTCGGCCGTTCATGATCATTTGAAACGCCTAGGTTTAATCTCAAAGCTCAACATATCATAAAGAAAACGAAATTACTTTCCGAACAACCTAATATATACAAAATACTGACGTTACAATCAAAGGAAAAATATTCGATGTGGAATAACTCCAATCACTTGTTCTAATAACAATACATCTTATGCTCGAATTCCACACCACGAGTCTGACTCGTGGCTTTTGTTTATGACACAAATTCTTTACCACAAGTCTGACTCGTGGTTACAGGCCAAAGGGTTAAGGTCTATATACATTGTCTTTCACATGCACTCGCCACACTCATCCATCCATATAACCATTCCTCACTCTCATACCACATATTCCATGAACCAATAAATCACCACAGTACATACAGTGGCTCCAAAAAGTATTCGAACATTATGTCATAAATAAATTCGTTTAACCCTGAAATTCTGAATCTGATAGAAGTATTTGATAAAACTCTATGGGTATGTAAATCGTAATAGTATACGTATGAATTAATCTCTTCTTTTCATCTAAACGCCATTTTAAAGGGGTGAAGCCAGCGCTGAAATTTCTGAGTTTCCTCTCATTTTTTAAAGATAACTTTGTAACGATACTTAATGAAGCAAAACCTTTCAAATAGAAAATGTTTAATTTTTAATGCTCTATCGCCCTGTCATAAAAAAGGAACACAGAAAAGCTTGTATTCAAAGCGTGAAGAATCGTTAAAACTTTGAGATTCGTTGCCAGCCCCCTTAAAAGGTATCTTGCTGCCAAAAAAATGCTCCATGCGGGATACACCATGCTCTATACACACATAAAGTTTCATTAAAATCAGAATTTCAGAAGTAGATGAATTTCCTTATAATACAGTGTACGAATACTTTTTGGAGCCACTGTACATATACAAACAAAGATAACTGTGATGAAAACAAGCCTGATTCTAAAGTGAAATTTTTAAAACAGACATGCCTCGCTAATAATGTTGGAAACAAATATTTTACAGGGACCTTTTGTATCCAGTACCATATATTGAACATGAATTCTCTCCACAGGATGAAACTAGGTAGTATTCGATATGCACCCCCTAATTTGCAAAATATTTCATCGGTATGAATAACTTTCGCAATTGAGAATACGCTGTTGCAAATAACATATGTATTTCGAAGTACATTCACATATTTACATGTGATGAAACTTATTTTTATGTACAAATTAAATCTTTAGAATAAAACCCAACTAAAAAAGGAAACCCACGTAATCTTATTATTCTAAATAAAATTACTAATATTTTAAATGGACAAAGTTTTATATCACACGAATACGTAATAATGAAGCATTTTATCATATTACGAAGTTCTATCTTACTTGTGTTCCTGACTTTCTCAATTATAAATGCAATAAAAGATAATAAAACATTTAAACGTTAAACATTAAAGTTAAACACCAGAAATACTTATGTATATAATAACAAAGTATACACAATTTAAAGTAACATCAACTATTAACAAATCATTTTATTACAGTACAGCCTCTCATGTATGAACTAATGGGGCGACGAAACTGTTTAGATAATGAACTTTCGAGGAACAGAATAATCACGTTTCTTTATGCTAAATTTATTGTATTTTGTTGGAAATTGAATACAGAAATACTACGAAGCAAAAATTAACCATAAACCAGCTTTCTCTTAGCGTACTTTCTCAAGGGCTTTTTCCAAGAAGCTAAGCCACATCTGGCATTTTAGAAAGTTCGAAAACATAGAGAAACAGAACAAAGGAGGACCCGGACGGGATTGTAAGAATTTCGACCACTGCGTTCTGCTAGTCTTGTGACAAAACTCGCTAAGTGCGGACAAAATTGCCCTTCCTCGTGCTATATAAAAATATTAATAAATTATTAAAGTATTATTTCACAAATAAGAGTTCATTTCATTTAGCAATATTAAACCCCATTCCCAATATATTTAAATAGATATTTAGAAGGTTAATAGTCTTTTTTAACATTTATGTATGCTACATTTCTTTTTCACTGTGAGAGTTCATAATTTAAAAGAAAAAATTATTATTATTACTTGAGACTTTGTTCAGAAAATGGAATATTGAGGTACAATTGTTCAGATAATGAGCGTTTAGATAAAGAAGGTCCTACTGTACTCCAGTAACATCAATGGAACATGTAAATTCCAAAAATGTGTTTACTTCTATTATAAAAACAGCTATTCATTTTTTAACGTAACTTGGAAGCAATAACTCAGAAGAACAGCTGTCGTTAACATTCAAAAATAAATCGAAATATCAATTTTCCTGATAACAAGAACTCAATAAAAAATAAGATAACTTTATTGTTCTCCCTAACTTTATTGGGATTACAAGAGAGTTCCGTTCCTTTACATTCTCCTTATCTTCTCACCTCGCTTATTCCTTACATAAAAATTACATTAACAAAGAGATAAAATTAAATTAAATTAAAATTAACAATAATTATAAAAAGAAAAATGACAGTACATTAAAACCAGTTTTCGTGCGGTCCTTTTTTATGCGATTTTATTTTTGTGCAACCTTTTTCGTGCGGTTTATTTTTATGCAGTATATGAATCTCAGCGGTGTTGGCACCAATTTAATGTTTCCTATCAATATTCATATACATGAATGGTATTGAAATCGTATCTTCAAGCGACGAAAGCGATTTTGGACCAATTCGTCACAAGAAGATGCGCGTTTTGGATTACGACGAGTAACAGCGAATTATTTAATGTACACTTTGAAAACTTCTCCATGTATACGTACAATGAAGAATGAAATGTTTTTACAATTTTTCCAGGTCTAATTTGATTATTTAATTTAATTGAAAGCATTCTCTCATCTATTTCGTAAATAATTGATGTGTTTTCCAAGTGCAACTTTTTTTATGCGGTTCCTGTTCGCCGCATAAAAAAAATGTTAGGTGATATATCTGTTAGGTTTTATGGGGTGAAGAAAAGGCTGCTGGAATAAACCACTAGACGATATATATATTTTACTGTTTATTAATATTTAAATGATCTTAACACATTGTATGCCGGTGGCATCTGAGGCATTTAAAACTGTAGGTGAAGAAAATATTTAAAATTTTATACATTATTGTAAAACACTAAAATGGGTTTGCATATTCATTATATGCAATTTAACGATAACGAAAAATAGAAACAAACAAATCGCCAAACAAAAGAATGTATTATCGCAAACCCGGCGCTAAAGCAACAGACTTCCAAACCCGCGTTTTCGCGGGGCCGGCATACAATGTGTTAATAGATATAATTACATTCTAACGTTCGTACGCGTCGCGAGTTCTTTTCTGACTAACTTCGGTCACATATTTTTGGTAGAGAAAGGGAAAACAAAAAAAACACAAAACAAAACAAAGACACCTTATTAACTATCGATATCGACGTCTATGATCGATACTCTATCAATATTGTACAAAGTTGTTTATTATATGTAAGTATTTATAAAACTTCCAAATATCTTTTTGTACGATTTCTTTTATGCGGTTCCCCTATCCACCGCACAAAAACAGGTTTCACTGTATAATAATAACCTTACATACTACTATGTTACGTACTCTATTTATATGTTAATATCACCGATAACAAGAACTCAAGTACAAGCTGTTTTCCGTTAATTAAGTTGCACAACTTCTGTATCTTTTACGGGTCGGTCCTCATCAGCGAGTAGTCGTCGACAGGGGCAGAAATGGAATTGTTTGCAAACTAATCTGTCTGGTGGCGAGCTAAACGACATGCACGCGCGCATACAGGCGTGCCAACGCATCGCGCTGCAATACAGCGGATCTGCCAACAACAGAATCGCGACAGGGGATCATCCTAGCAACTGAACACGCCATATCGTGCACAATTAAAATTACTGTCGCATAACCGCGTCTATCCGTTCCTCCTTTACGCGCAATTGCGTTCCACTGACGATGCACGCCGGAATCCCGGGCTTTGCAAATCCTTGGGTACACCATGCTTGAATCTACATGGCCGACAGAATGTTCGAAACCGGTGGAAGGGCTTTTAAAGGTGTTTCAACAGCGATGTTAGATAAATAGAATAGAATGAAACAATGGAACGCTTATTTGAGAAATTAATATCATCTTACTTGCAACAGCAATTTTATAGAACCATTATTAACCCCTTGGCCTACACCATATCTGCCAATTGCTCGAGCTATAGTAAACAAGAAAGTTGGTCGCGCGCCGTGCCATTCTACTGTTCAGCCGTGTACCCGAACTGACGCAAAATGTATACTTTTCATGACATATATATTTCAGTGCAATGAAAGGAATTGTGAAATAATAAACAATGTTTAGGTACAAATAGTAATTTTAAGACATCTGGGGTGTAATCATAATCAAAGGAATGATATTCAATATGGAATAACTCCAATCGCTTGTTCCAATAATAATACGCGGCATCTTATGCACAAATTCTACACCACGAGTCTAACTCGTGGCTTTTGTTTATGACACAAATTCTTTACCACGAGTCAGACTCGTGTTTTTCGCTTATGGCACAAATTCTTTACCACGAGTCAGACTCGTGGTTATAGGCCAAAGGGTTAAGTGTGCAAGTTAATTTTAGTCTTTTTTTTTTGACAGGTTCAGAGTTTATTTAAATTTCTCTATGCCCAAAAGTTAGTGGATAAAGCAATCTACATCATTTTCTATAACCTTTGCCAATCTTTCGGACAACGAATGCCCGATTTAAAGAAATTAGATTGTTTCATTCGGATGAACTCATTTAAAAGTGATTGCGATTTCTCATCCTTGAATCGTTACGGTCGTTTTTTATTCCGGAGATCGAAATTTCCGTCCAGCAACCTTCGATATCAGTATTTTCAGGTGGAATGAGACACAACATTCTTACCAAGGGTATCGCAGATCATTTCTGCAGCTTCAGAGGCGTTTTTTTTTTTTAACCGAAGTGCGAAGAGCACACAACGACGAATGTGATCTTTCCCGTACGCCATCGTTTAAATTTTTGACCAAATCTAGCAGTTTTCTAATGTTTTGAAAAGCTATGTGTTTACACTATAAGAGTCCAAAAATACCGTTACGATATTCAAAGTGTAAATAGGTTTTATCATCATTGAAAGATGACAGACTAAAATTAACTTGTACACCTAATATATTGCTGTTCTTTGTTGACGATAGAGATTTTTGGCATTCTATGGATAAATCTCGCTAAAATTTTAAAAAATTAATATCTTACTCACAACAGCAATTTTATAGAACTATTATATTGTTGTTCTTCGTTGACGTTAGAAACTTTTGATATTCTATGGATAAATTTCGCTAAATTTTTAAGCTTCTTGGGAATAATTAAAAGATTAGAGTTTACGATTACATTCTTTTCCATTTTTTACCACATGAATATTCTATCGATACTGTATTAAGTTTAGCGGCTTATTGGTTCCATTTATTCCTTTCTGTTAATTGATTATTAATAATATTCAATAAACGTAAATGATGTTAGAATTAATTTCACTCTATTGTACTTTGTTGTTTAAATTGTATACCATGCAAAATGAATTAGAAATGATCGCTATGTCTACTTTCTTATCGGTCCGTCCTTTCGAAACTATAAACCTTCAAACTTTTTGTTTCTAATACACGTGTCATAGGCTGAAAATTTTTATGCACTTACAGAAAGTTAAAACGACTAAAGAGTTACTGAACTTATCTAATCATGGTTGGTAGCATTGTAAATACGAGTGATGCTCATTTTTGTTGGTATTACTTCGTGTGAACAATGCGTAGCTCACAGCAGCACAGTGAAGAGTAAACTCCCATGTGAAAACAATCTATGCCACATAAACCATTTATATGTTATATTCAAATATATTACTTATTAACCTAAGCGTGTGCATTTATTACAACATCTAATATACACAAAATGCATGTTTTCAATATTTATAAATTAGCCCTAGATTCATAAATATTCGTCTCATAGACCGCGCAAAATACGTAAACATTTGTAATTTTTAAAGTGAAAGAGATAGAAAGATGAAGTTCGATCGCTCAGAATAACTATTGTGTTCATTATCATTTCAGAAAATTAGTGATTAATAAACAACTTCTCAGATTTAAAGTGTGTTTTATTCCTCATTGTGTTTTATAAAACAAAAGTCATCAATATAATATGTTCGTCTGAGAAACGAATGTTTATGAGTAGTGTATCTCCCATGCATGTTTATGAATCTGGAGTTAAAACACACCTTTATTTATGTAGGAATGCGATCGAGTGGTTACAATTTTTGGAAAATGTGAAGAGTGCTTGAATTGAGCTATAGCTGTGTGAACGTAGAATGTTTGGAGTCGAGTGTTTCTAAGGCGCGAAAGATGAGCACTTGAGAATACGTCGTGACTGAGAAATTTTGAGTGAACTTGATCGAATGTATCGAGTGAGAAAGGTTTAGAATTAACAAAAAAGGAAACGAGTGTTTGGAAAAATATATTGGGTTGGAAGGAAAGTTCTGTCGTATTTTCCGTTTCCGTTAATTCATGTGGAACCCAAACACTTTGCTTTAACACAATCCCAAGAGATTTAATGTGATCTCCAACAGTTGTATGATGAATGCCAAACTCTTCTGCAATTTCTCGACTTGTTAAACGTGGATTATTTTCCAACATGGATCGCAAAACATCATTATCGATCTTGGATGGTCGTCCAGATCGATCACTTTCTTGGAGGCTCAGATCCCCGGAACGAAATTTGCTAAACCATCTTTGACAAGTACGAACATTTACAATATCTTTTCCAAATACCGCACATAAATTTTTACATGCAACCGATGCGTTGCTTCCTTTTTGGAATTCATACAAAATGCAGTGTCGTAAATTCACTTAATCTACCGACATGTTTTTCACTTTAAATATCACAAGTAAATGATGAACGGTAAAAAAAGGACTCCTTTTATATTATATAGCGGGTAAAAAAACAAAAAAGATTCCCAATCACTCACTAGTCAGATATTTTTTTTATTTACGAGAAAAATTACCTGCTTATTTAAAATACGACAGAACTTTCCCTCTAAACCAATATATATAACGGGGAGAATGCGATCGAGTGGTTACGATTTTTGGAAAATGTGAACAGTGCTTGAATTGAGCAATAACCGTGTGAACGTAGAATGTTTGGACTCGAGTGGTTCTAAGGCGCGAAGGATAAGCACTTGAGAAAATGTCACGACTGAAGAATTGTGAGTGAACGTGACCGAATACATCGAGTGAGCAAGGTTTAGAGTTAGGAAAAAAGGAAATAAGTGCTTGGAAGGATATATGACGGGAAGAATGCGAGCACGAGGCAGAAAGAGTGTGATTGTGAGAGAAGTAAGAATATTAAAATTGTTAAATTGAAAATTTGTTTATAAGTTACATTTAAAGTATATTAAATATGTATTATCTAAGAACTTTACTTTGTATCACCTACACGTGAACCCTTCCATCTTTCTAAATAAAAGTAAATTCCTACAATAGTTACTGTATTGTATGCCAGGTAATACTTAGGTTATCAATGAACAATAGAAGAAGGAGAAAGTATTGCAATCGTCCCTTACCTCGGGGCAACTGTAACACACCTTTATTCTTAAAGAAATTAAGTTCTTTATTTTAACTATTTTAAATATATATATTATTATATTCTAATCACTTCACTCAACTTTATTTACACCTGAGCCTTATCATCTCACTCTAAATAAAGCAAAGTAGAATTTTCCTACATTTAAGTTCCGCTCTTTTAGCTGAGTTTGTAAAAGCTCGAGCTTCCATAAAAGCGTTCGGTTTAATCGCGAAAACCGAAAAAAAGAAACACGGTTGGGGGTGAACGAATGAAAAACCCGAAAGCAACCAGCAGGAAGAAGCGAAATGCCAAAGGAGGAGCACATTTCGCCCCAATTTCGCTAACTTATTCACCGGTGTATTCAGAAGACCGGGGGCAGAGATACGGTCTATCGGGCATTTCCGGTTGACAGAGCCGGCCTTTGTTGACTTTAATTAAACAAACGGCTCGCGAAGCGGGAACGCATGCATTCCCCTGCTAATGTCGCATGTCCCTAATATCCTCGCATCGGCGCAGCCATTTTTCAAACGCCTCCGACGCTGAGCCGCCATGCTTTCGCTGCACGCGTGCCAAAGCTCACGGTGCAAACGAAATCGCTTGATATCGGTGAAATCGACGATGAAATTATTTCTACCGTCCCCGTTGAAATTGGGGCTCGCACTCGAAATGGCCGGGTGCAATTTTGTAAACTGGAAATCTCAAGCACGAGGGACCACCGTGCAGGAACGCATTTTTGTTTGCCTCGTCGTTCACCGACTGGCCGTTTCATTATTCAAATTCTTCGCACCTGCCCTGCCCCGCTCTGTCTGTCCGTCGTGCGAAACGAAACAGTTATCATTACGCTAGGAAGGGAATGTTTGGAGGCGCGCGCGTTATTAACATCGAGCCAGGCACGCGCACGCAACGAGGAATTCATCGAAAATTAGTCGTACATCAGTTTATTGAAACGCGGGTGCGCGGGCCACCGGGTTTAATTAATTTAGTCGACAGACAGGTGTGTTAGGCCCGGAAAATATCTCTGGAACAAAGCGCTTTTTTTTTCTTCTTTTGTTTCTTTTTAGCAAGATTGAACTGTAGGCGTACAAATTCGTAATATCGGTTTGCTTGTTTAGCTGAAACGAAAAGGTATCTTAGCTTTTGCATTATTGTTCTTATAAACATTTCATCGCTCTGCGATATGCATATTATAAGTTTATAAGTTTTGGGACACTTATGGAAAATGAAGTGAACTTGATGAAGTATTAGGTGATTATTGGAAGCTTTAAAATTATCAAATTGTCTAATATTGTCTATTTTGAAACATAGAAGTGTAAAGAACTCGTATATAAATTGTTACAGTGAAAACATTCACCAATTATTGCAACATATCTAGGTACCTATTTTAACCGAAACTGTTAAAATATAATTATTATAAATAAATATGTATTTATTTATATATCTTGTACGTATATATTTATAAATATAAAAATATTTGAAGAAGGTAAAATATATTACAGTAAACCTACGAATAAGATGATAATAGAGAAGATTTGAAGGATAAATTAATTTCTCTTAAATGCCAATTTATATTCTTTCTGTTCACAATGTATTAAATGTGTTTTTAATTAGCCATGCAATAAAAGGATATATTAATCGCATAAATTAGGAAATACCTACATGTACTGCGATGTACGCATATTTTTTATGCAACATCAATGAGATAACTGTAAAACTAGTTATAAAAATTACATAATGTGAATGCAATTGTCTCACGTTTTACACGAATACAAATATTTCTCACATACATATAGGCGATATTGTCAAACAGATCGCGTCGTTTGATGATCTAGGATTCCTAGATGCATCTGACATCATGATTACTTACTGCACACGTTCGTTTTCCCTCTATGCAAGCTGGTATCGGATGATCTTACAGCATGAAGCTAGTTAATATGACATTCACGAGACACGTGACTAATGCATTAATACGTGCTGGGGACAGACACTATGAAAGCTTCTGTAAATTACATGCTAATTATACGGAAATTAGAATTTAGATTAGCCGAATATTACTTCTCACGCAGCTCTGCTGTTTTGCGGACCAATTAACGTGAACGAATTCCACGAGGGGAAAAAATCAGCTATACTGTATCAACCTTTGTTGTAAATTTTACTGACCTGCGTACTTTACGAGTTGTTAATTCTATTCCGTCAAAAAGGTTAGATACGGGAAAAGATTCATGGGTTTTCTTTAAAAAATTGAAAGATAGAAAGTTAGGAAGAGGCAGAGGTAAATTGAAATCGAATTTCTCATAATATTTTGTCACGTTGAACGATTGTGTTCGTCTTTTACTGTGTTAAATAATATGGGGTTTTATATTGCTATATGAAATAAACTCTTATTTGTGAAATAATACTATGATAATTTATTAATATTTTTATATATTGCACGAGGAAGGGCAATTATGACCGCACCTAGCGAGTTTTGTCACAAGACTAGCAGAACGCAGTGGTCGAAATTCTTACAACCCCATCGGAGTCCTTCAGCCCCATTGTTCTGTTTCTCGATGTTTTCGAACTTTCTAAAATGCCAGATATGGCTTAGCTTCTTGGAAAAAGCCCTTGAGAAAGTACGCTAAGAGAAAGCTGGTTTATGGTTAATTTTTGCTTCGTAGTATTTCTGTATTCAATTTCCAACAAATAAAATTATACTTAAAATAGGTTAAAATTACTGAAATTGTTTTACTATAAATTCGCAGAAACATTTCTTACGCTACCTAATAGTTAGGAATTATTAATAGGAAAGATGTGAAAATCGAGTCACTGCATAATTTACAAATATTGTAAATTAATGTAGTTAAGCAATCGAGTTGCGTTTCAGTGTTTCTAAAATGTCGGAGCTACTTAATTGGAAAGCAGGAGCTAATAAGAAAATTATAGCAGCTAGCCCACCCTGGACAAGAATTAGGTCAGACCTAAGTTAAACTACATAGGTGCAGATCAGATCACTGTCAAGATTGGATCTTCAGCACAATGTTAATAAATGTTCAATTAGATTACATCCAGTTAAGCCTAAACTGGACGAAAATTACTACAGCACTACAGTACAGCTGCTAGAAGCTTATTTCGCATCACTAAATTAAATTGGCGTTAGAATCTCAAAGTTTAAAATAATTGCGATTTTTCTTAGGCTTAAGTGGATCAATATAGAACCGAAGTTAGAACTTGAACTTGTATGCGCGTTAAGTTAACAAGTTAGATTACTGTCACGATGAACTAGATCCACATTGATATTAGTGACATCAAGTTAGGGTTAGGTCACTTCTACTTTGAATTTAGAATAAATGAAAGTTAACCCTTTGCACTCGAATTTAATGTGACCATGAATTACCGACAACCCAGAATTTATTTTTTTATTCGATCAAAACAAGACTTTTCCAATACAATATTAGCATACTTAGCTGTAACATTTCATGAGAATAATAAAAAAAAAAAATGAAAATTCTACGATAAAACTTGTGATGTCGCATACGCTGAGACATACGAGTGCAAAGGGTTAACCTACGATTAAGCATATTTCAGGTTTGCAGTTTTATGTATAAAGGTATGTATACATGAAAAGGAAAAAAAATAAAAATCTTTTTTATTAATAAATTAAAAAGTTAATAATAACTTACTTAAATAAAGTAAAAAGTTACTTCTTTATTCATTTATAATTAATTTATGGAAAGTTCTTCCATAAAGGCTATCGGTAACAATTTCTTCATCGATTATTCAAAATTAATCAGATCTTTTAGCGAAACGGAAACACGTCTGAGACAAAAATGTTCTGAAGATCGCAACGAGGTTAATTGTTATTGATTATTAATTTATGTTACTTTTAAACTAACATTCGGCTAATCTAACAACTTCCTAACTACGAAACGGTCGGATAAAAGTAGAAAAAGAAAACTGAAAGTAGTATAATGCTGTAAGAAGCAACGAGAGAAGGGAGATGAATGAAAAACGAGGGTAGTCGTGAAACGTTGACCACATTTAATTTCTGCCTTTATGCTTCCGCGGCGAGAACCACCCCTTCCCTCTTCCTTCCCGTTTTCTGAAGCTTGAAATATTATAAACACAGGGAAACGAATTTACTGGTCTCTTTGTATTTCGTACACGAGCGTGCGCGCGCGCGCGCAAATTTCTTGAAACCTCGTCTTTGTTTCCCGCGTGATTCAACCGCTCGTTTCGGCGATGAAAACTTTCAGCCCTTGGAAACGGTATTTTCTTTGCGCCTTCTTTCTTTCGCGGTTACTTTTTTATTGTCAGGGAGAAGTGGAGATTTTTTGTTGGCTGGTCAACGAAGAAATTCCGTAACTGTTCTCTTTTGTTGGGCACAGCCGTTGTAAGAGGTAATTTCGTGAAGGAAGGTTTGTTATTACAACGGAATTGCTTCTCCTTGGGAAATAACAAGCTGCACGTTTTCAATACGAATCACGTGTACATTGTTTGAAATTTTGATTGCCATTCAGATAGGCAAGAAAGGTTACTTCTTGGGGTTAATAATGAAAAGTGGTTAATGCTGTGTCAGCAAAAGGTTGGCATTTTACATAGAGTGAGTCATGTAATGTGTGATAAAGTTTCTTCTTGTAAACTACTGTAAATATTGACATATCCATATTTTTAAATTAAACAGTATGGAGAAGCTAATTTTCTCAGACGCAAAGGACTGAGGGTTGTATCTCTAATGGATTAAAGGGACGCAACCCCTTCCATTTATTAAATGGAATTGTACATTAATCTTTTGTAATTTAAACAGCTGTCATCGAATTTAACTACATTTACTTTAAACATTTTCTTCTATTCTGCCTAATTACAGAATTATAATGAAGGAGAACTTTAGATAATGAAGCTTCTGGTCGCTAACAAAAGATATTGAAAGGAATGTATTTTGTGTTGAAAATTGTTTTAATAAACATGCAAAGTTGCTCGTTCAACTACTTTTCCTTTACTTGTGACTCTGATTGATCTCGAGCAATTACAACAATAATAGTACCTTTAACTCAATTACTCATTTATTTAGCAATAAAACAGTTGATGTACGCTCAAATATACGTAAAAAAAATTGCGTATGTAATTTGGCCAGCGTATTTTGACATAATAAGAAGAAAATAAGACGAAACAAAAATAAAGTAAAAGTTAGTTCAGTTACATAGGACCTAGATACATGTTGCATCGCTTAAAACTCTATAACATTCTTATTTATTCAATTCTAACTGAAACTCTTTAACACTAGGTTTACGGGACTCGTCAATTTGACGGTTTCGGATTTCACGAGAAAGAGTTGCAAAGACAATTACTATTATTCTTAGCAATGTTTATTGACTTTTATTAATAGAGTGATACAAATACACCCTAATCTATTCCCCTCTAAGCTCTGCAATTTAAAATTCTGTATGATGTATAGCTATTTCTTAATTATATGTATATTACAAATAAGATATACAAGAAACGTCTGTAAATTTAGTGTTAACCCTAGAACTCCTAGGGGGGGGGTTCCTCGAACCCACAAATTGGAAAACCTTAAAAGATTAAGTTCTATGAAATATTGCATCTAGCGGTGTACTCCCGTGGCGTCCTGAGCGAAACATGTGATTTCGACGTAGCAGTCAAAGGGTTAAAATAAAATCTTGACACCCAGGGCAAGACACTTTAAATTTGTCTGGCAGTAAATGGGTTAAATAATGATAGATATTAATTCATGGAAGAAATTTCTAGAAGCAATCTTTCAATAAATATAACAATGTATTTGTATAAACAACCAGTAATCTACGATCAAAGGGACCTCGCACATAATATATCGAAGCCTCTGTTCAGATCCTTCAAAGAGGGTTCCCAATGAATCTCTTAAGCTACCAACAGGAATAACCACTAATCCTTTACTAAGGCAGCTGCTTTAACGTCAAATAGTAAAACCGCTGCATAGATTCTGTAAACATAATTTGCTGGGTAAACAAAAATTTTGTTTTATGATCTATAGAGAGCGTCGATGAGTATTAACTAACTTCAGATTTAAATATCTTCCAAATCTGTGAATTTCTACGAAACTTGATTTGTCGTGATGTCTCGTGAATAACATAACTATTTTTCTAACATTTCATTAAACTATGAATAAAATTTTGTATCTTAAGAAGAGAATTATATCAGTAAGTTTCATGATATTTTGTACTTGTAGAAGTACAATGTTCGTGTTTATAATCTATATTATCACGTTCCGTGCCACGCCGTTTTTTGAAGATTTTCCGTTCAGCCCGTGTGGGGCGTATACGACCCACACTTTTACAATTAATTAAACAATGTTTTTAACCTACATACGCCTTATAATTTTTCAATAGTACAAAACCAAGATTAAAGTTTTTTAAAACTTCTTCATTTTACAATGAGAATACCTACCGAAAAAGGCTTGAACGGAAAATTCAGCGTGGGTCGTATGTACAGTGGCTCCAAAAAGTATTCGTACACTGTATTATAAGAAAATTTATCTACTTCTGAAATTCTGATTTCAATGAAACTTTATGCGAGTACAGGTATGTCCTACATGAAGTAATTTTTTTGGCGGCAAAATATCTTTTAAGGGGGCTGATAACGAATCTCAAAGTATCAGCGATTTTTCACGCTTTGAATACAAGATTTTGTGATCTTTTTTTTATTACAGGGCGATAGAGTATTAAAAATTAAACATTTTCTATTTGAAAGGTTTTGCTTTGTCAAGTGCCATTACAAAGTTATCCTTAAAAAATGAGGGAACGCTGGTTTCATCCCTTTAAAATGGCATTTAGATGAAAAGAAGAAATTAATTCATACGTATAATATTACGATCTATATACCCACAAAGTTTTATCAAATGCTTCTATCAGGCTCAGAATTTCAAGGTTAAACGAATTTAATTTGTGACTTAGTGTGCGAATACTTTTTGGAGTCACTGTATATGCCCCACGTGGCACAGAACGTGTTAATAATATAATTTTCTCCAAGATAAATGTACAAAAAGAAGTATGGGTTCGAGGAACCCTCCTCCCCTTAGTAGTTCATGTAACAAATCGAGACTCAGGAGTTTTAGGCATAAGTCGCGTCCTCATGGCTGCACACCATTGGCCAATGTGCACCTGGCCGCGACACGGTTACAAATAAATTTTTTTTTCATTTTTCTACCAACACTTTCCTTGTTTTTCCGATTAAAACCAACGAAAACAAAATGTTGCCCGTCCGTTTTGGGCCTCATGGTGTTCTAAAACATCGGCCGCTGTAAGAGTGTTAATCGGAGCGAAACGACGCATCCCGTGGAGAATTAACAAGGCACGCTTGAGAGCGGAAGTGGTTGCACTTCGCGCCTTCAGAGGCCGTCTTTCAGCGGCGCTTTACCGAGGAGGTACAGTCGAACGGGGACGATTTTTAGATGACCCTCGACGCGCGCGCCTCCTCGCGCTAATTAACTAATTACACCGTTGGACAGCGACGAGGAGTGCTTCTTAGAGCAGCACTCTGCAGACTGCTCCCTTGCCTCCTTAATGAGACTTTATGTGAATGTCTTTTTGGTATTCCTTCCGGCGTGATTGGTATGGAAAATTGTGCCGCAGACGGATCGCCGTTTGCGAGTTGTGTTCAACTGCAGGCAATGTGGTCGATTGAAGGTTATCGAAGTTTTGGAATTTTTTAAGATGGGGAGATATTTTTCAAGGAGCGGATATGTTAATTTAACGCTAGAATTACCGACAATTAAAGCGTACTTATTTGCATGGAAGAGATGAAATTGAAGATTACATGAAAAAATACCGAATACATAGGAAACAAATCTTTATTTGTATTTCCTGCAGAAAATCATAGTGAACTTTGAAATATTAATTACTAATTCGTTATTTTGACTGTTCTGGTAGTTCTAGTGTTAATAATTACAGTGTATCCTGATGATAATGACTGCTCTATATATTTGAATGTTATTCATACAAAGACCCGATTTAGACTACTTGTTGCAACATGTTTCTGTTTGACTCTATGTATTGTTGCGTGTGTGTATATGTGTATGTATGTATGATGACTCCCAAGGAATACTAGTTGCCCACTAAGGATGACGTTGGTGCCTCCTTTTTCCAATAAGAATTATTGCATTCTTGGTTAAAGGAAAGCTAAATATGTAGTTCAGAAAGTTGCATTGATTATCAATATAATTTAAAATGTTCGTTATTCCTTAATGCTGCTGCAAACAATGTTCAAATGAAAAATATTCTGAAGTAACGGAAATTAATCAATTTTTATACGCATTGCATGTTTTGATCAAATGATATCGAGTAACTGGTTTTCGATCAGTTTTTCATCAGTTTTCAATCTTTTATTGAATTAGTGTTGAAAGTAAGAAATTTAACTACTAAATACGTATGTATTACTGAAACGAAGACAACTATTGTCATATTTTCTTTTAAAAAAATAGATTAAAGAAGAAATTCATTTTTAACTTGAAATCCAATTCGGGTGCGAACTCAATAGGCATTCCGTTGATAGAGTTAAATGTTAACACTAACTCAATGCCTCTCTGAACATTCCACGATAATCTTAGAACCTATTTTGATTAAGGAACTACCAACCTTCGATTAAACGATCCCAGTAGAGCCGAATAATTATGATAAAGTTAAGCAAGCACATTTGCAGAACCTGAATCTGCCTATTCAAGTGTAAAATAAGAAACGAACAAAAATATTAAAAATGTAAACCTAAAATATAGTCTCGTGTAGGTAGTACAAAAATGGGTAAAAGATACGAACAATAATGAATGAACTATGTATGATACAAACATGGAGCGTGAATGAGAAGAACGATAAAGTTACACTGCAATAGAAATTAATATAAAACTAAAAACCTTTCCCGGAATTTTATTGTGAAACAAAATTGTAACCAAATAGACTTATTACTTACAAATTTATAATATAAGTTTTAAAAATCTTATTTTTAACATTCCATAAAAGCGATTATCTTCAAAAATAACCTGTTTCCAAGGTATAAGAAGTCTTCTGATCTGTCCATGATGTATGAAAGATTACTTAACCCTTTCCACTTAAAATACATTTCTCTATTTTCAAAAATTTTTAAATGCGAAACATAGAAATTAAATAGATCAAAATTTACTCGTATTCAATTCTCTCGTATTTAATCGGAATAAATAATAGTGAAAGCATTAACACTAGAACTACCAGAGCAGTCAAAATGATCAATTGGTGATTATTCATAGCAGCCTTATAAATTCACTGCTTCCAAAATTTACTATGATTTTCTGCAAAAAATATAAAGATTTGTTTTCTATGTATTCAATATCTTTTCATGTAATTTTTAATTTGATCTCTTCCATACAAATAAGTACACTATAATTGTCGGTAGTTCTAGTATTAACCCTTTGCACTCGAATGGTGATTGTTAGTCATCAAATGATAGTTTCGTGAATTTTCAGACTTCAGTTAGTTTCCTTATTAGTTAGACTCAGAGGTTAAATAATCAGTATAAATAGTTAGTAGTTAGTATATCACTTAACTAAACTAAATGACGTTTAATATAGGCGAATCTTAATAAACATTTCGAATTTCAACATTTTTGAAGTTAGTATCATCAGACGACTAACAGTGATCTCTAATTTGAATTAATTTGAATTATGACGTTTAATATAGGCGAATCTTAATAAACATTTCGAATTTCAACATTTTTTAAGTTAGTATCATCAGACGACTAACAGTGATCTCTAATTTGAATTAATTTGAATTATGACGTTTAATATAGGCGAATCTTAATAAACATTTCGAATTTGAACATTTTTGAAGTTAGTATCATCAGACGACTAACAGTGATCTCTAATTTGAATTAATTTGAATTAATTTGCACATCTAATATAAAGCAGATTCGAAAATTTACGAAGCAGATATTTGATTGTCGAAACGCGTTTTTCGAGTGCAAACGGTTAATGTTCCTTTCTTCTCTTCTATCCCTTTCTTTTCACCGTCTTCCTCTCTTGACAGTTCCTTACTGTTTCGTTCAGCTCCGTTTTCTCGTCCTGTTTCGTCTTCCTGTTCTCGAAACATTCGCGAACAAACTATTTGCGACACAAAGCCATTGAGTGCCAACGGAAAAGGAGTGGCAGCGATTCGATCGATCGATAAACAGAGATGGCTGCTTAAACGAGCATCGCACGTTTCCTCGATTTCGATTCCTTGTTCCCCAGCAACATCGCAGACACGGCGCCTGATTTGTTGCACGCGCGCGGAGAAATGGAGTTTTGATTGGAGATCGAAGTTTTTGTTCATTAAATAGAAACTCTACGGAGGATTTGGCCCGTTGAAGGAATTATTTAACGCGGGCTACTTGTAGGTAGCGCGACGTTAGTTTAGACGTGTACTAGTCCGTGACGCAGTTCAGTTTAGTTTAACGTTGCGGAGTAGCTGACAAGTAACCAACTCTAATAGAATATAGAAAATGGATTGTAAATATACAGAACACGGAATATAAAGTAAAAAATGCAAAACTACCTTTAGAAATTTTGCTCTTTCTGTACTTCGCAATAATGTTTTTGTACAGTTCCTTAGTGTGAGGGTGATTGCTAATTTATTGACGTGTGTATGTTTGTTTGTGTGAAAGAGATTCTAGATTGAACGGTCAAGAAATTAGAATGAGAAGCAATGTATGGAAAAACAAGAAGGATGAAAATATGAGTGAATGGAGTAGAGAATGAAAACAGTTAAATGAGGATCGTGAATGTATACCTTTTGTTTTGGAGATTGATTGAGAATAGGACGTGTGAATGGGATCAGAAAATTGTTACATCAAATAAATAAGTTTATATATTTTTTAACATTGTCGTTTTCCTCAACACTTAGTTTATCTTGTAGTGATTGAGAGAGAGAGAGAGAGAGAGAGAGAGAGATTTCAAAAGGACGAATGGGTAATTAGATTGTTTGTAATGGAGCGAATGATAGGCTGAGTGAGGAAAGAATGAGAGGGAATGAGTGAGAGAGCGAGAGAGAGACGCGAATGGAGAACGAAGGCATTGTGAGCGGACAAGTGTGATGTAATTAATAAAATTATTAAATATCAAAAACTACAACAATCTTATTACTTATATTTTAAAATATTTCTGTACTTTGTATCGGAGTTTGTTGGAAAGTTTTATATCACACGAGTACGTAATAATGAAGCATTTTATCATATTACGAAGCTCTATTTTACTTGTTTTACTGACTTTCTCAATTATAAATGCAATAAAAGGTAATAAAACATTTAAACGTTAAACATTAAAGTTAAACACCAGAAATACTTATGTATATAATAACAAAGTATATACAATTTAAAGTAACATCAATTGTTAACAAATCATTTTATTACAATACAGCCTCTCATGTATGAAGTAATGGGGTGACAAAACTGTTTCGATAATGAACTTTCGAGGAACAGAATAATCACGTTTCTTTACGCTAAATTTATTGTATTTTGTTGGAAATTGAATACAGAAATATTACGAAACAAAAATTAACCATAAACCAGCTTTCGCTTAACGTACTTTCTCAAGGGCTTGTTCCAAGAAGCTAAGCCACATCTGGCATTTTAGAAAGTTCGAAAACATTGAGAAACAGAACAAAGGAGGACCCGGACGGGGTTGTAAGAATTTCGACCACTGCGTTCTTCTAGTCTTGTGACAAAACTCGCTAAGTGCGGACAAAATTGCCCTTCCTCGTGCTATATAAAAGTATCAATAAATTATCATAGTATTATTTCACTAATAAGAGTTTATTTTATTTAGCAATATTAAACCCCATTCCCAATAGAGTTCTTAATTTATTTCTACTATATGTTATTCTGCTGTCCTATTCTTTCATCTTTTCCATTCTTTTTCTAATGTTCTCTGTATTATTTTTCATGTAATTTTATGTATCAAAGTGTTCTTTTTCTCGTTAATATCAATATCAATATAATATTATCAATATAATGTATCAATTAATATAATATCAATAAATGATTATTATTATTATTCTTTTTATTATTATTATTATTCTATTTTGGTTCTCCAACGGCTAGACGGAACGCTGCCAATTCCAGCTTGATTTTTTAACTGTTGTCGTTGAAGAAGTTCCTTGTGATGTTGCATGTGTGTAGTATGGTTACCTTCTGTACTTCATGGTGGATGTATGTCGGTATTTTTAGCTGTGTTAGGTGCTTTTTGAATGTGTTATTCCTATTACTGACATTATGATGGGTATTATATGTACTTCTTGTTGTTTCCATATTCTTTTAATTTCTTGAGTGAGTGGTTTGTATTTTTCTATTTTCTCTCTGTACTTTTGCTCTATATTTGTATCATTAGGTATTGAATTAGGTCTATTAGGTATGTTCGTTTTTCTTTCTTTCTGATGAATGTGATGTCTGGTCTGTTATGGCTTATTGTTTTATCAGTCTGTATTGTTATGTCCCAGTATACTTTGTATTCTTCGTTTTCGATTATTGCTGTTGGTGTATGTTTGTAGTGTAGGGTGTAGTCTTGTTTTATATTATTGGCGTTGAGAATTGCTTTATGAATTATTTTAGCTACTGTGTTCTTCTTCTTATTATTATTATTACTATTATGTAGAAATTTTAAACGACTTGGCGACTATAATGTCAACGTACAAAATACGTATAACAATCTAAGAAAATTCAAGAAACATGCTATTTGCATAAGTCCACTACATTATTCCTTTGATCGCTTACAAAACACTCAGAAACTTAGATTAGTTTCGGGTTAGACATGCCGTTTAAACACTTTAGGGGTTCGTGTAATACATAATTTCGAATTAATTTTTTAATCCTCCGAGTACTGCAGCTCGCAGAACCGTGCTGGAGTCATTTTTTGACTTTCACTGATATTACAATGCATTATAAGAAACTGGCCTGTGTCACCTGTTTCGTCACCTCTATATGTGAATTTTAGTATATCACTTAACACATTGAGGACGGGGCTCTGCGCGTTCAACACGCCCTCAAAGACCGCACATTTTCGAACGCTCCAAAAACATGCTTGGCGTGTAACAGAAAGCGGATACACAGATTACTTAATTTGCATTTAGTATTTTTAAATAATAGTATACATATAGTTCATATATCTGTATATTATATAACAGAAACATTTGCAGCTCCTTGCTCAGTTGCCGACTGAATGAAAAAAACATGAAAACGAGATATCTCGTGACCCGTCCGCAACGTTTAGTTTTCTAAAAACGAGATATCTCGTGACCCGTCCGCAATGTGTTAACTAAACTGAATGACGTATAATATAGGCGAATCTAAGTAAATATTTCGAATTTGAAAATTTTTGAAATTAGTATCAATAGTCACCTCTCGAATGCAAAGGGATAGCACTTGACGCGTGTCAAGAATAGATTTAGATTAATAAAATTCTCGACGTACGTCGATTCAGTTAGGAGGCGGTCTTAGATTGCGTTAAAACGAAATCTGAGATTCGCCTGAAATTCCCAGGCAGCCGTTCGCTCGGAATAAAAAGTTATTCGCGTCTGGTCTTCTACTCGTCGGCTTTCTTAGCGCAAACGAAGTTCGGTTAAGTGCGGCTGTGTGGCGTAAAGGGATCCTGCCGGCAGCTCTCCCCGTTTGTTGGTGACGCGAGGAAGGACTGGCTATATTAGATAAGTTCCGTCGCGTGAAATAGCGCGGTGGAAGCTGCTGGATGCTCCCTTCATTCCAGACGTTGGACTTCGGCTGGCCAGCACAGGATGATTAACCTTGCTTCCTTCGCGTCACCCTTTCACGGAGACCGATCCTCCATTACGGTCCAAATGGAGAAAATTGAAAGCCTTTCTACGACTATAACACTGTTGTTATTTTATTAACGCTGGGATCGAGTAACCGATCTGTTACGAGTGTAACGATGATGTTAGGCGAGCACAGCATCAAGGCTCGTTGTCTCTTCCCTCTTCCCTCTTCCGACCCAAACACTTCGATCAAAATTTACCAAAATATGAAAAACTGACATTAACAATTGTTGAGGTGTAGGAGATTTATTTCTACCGGAAAACTCTACATGCTGAAATAGTTTTGGGACGCGGTAGTCAGACATAAAATGTTTGCGCTGTCGCCGCGTTGTTTAACACGTTGAATACCACGGGGGTCACCGGTGACCGGCACTCAACTTGCTAGTGACGCCATGGGGGTCACTGTTAGTCGTCTACATCGGGGTGACTGTTAGTCGTCTACTGATACTAATTTCAAAAATGTTTAGATCCGAAATATTTACTAAGATTCGCATATATTATACATCATTCAGTTTAACACGTTGAATGCCATGGGGGTCACCGGTGACCGGCGCGCTCAGATTGATAGAAAAACATAATTTGAACAAATGTCAACACTTATCGATTTTTCATTGTCACCATCGTTAACGTAATGGCGTGAAGAAATTAATGAAGTATAAAATATCGAGAAATAGTTATACACTATAACTTATTTATTGTAGGTAATATTTTAATAGTATATGTATCGTATAATAGAAAATTCATCATGGCGCCACGGGCAAACCCTGCAAAACTGGGGTGGCATTCAACGTGTTAATTCTCTGCTATTTGTATTGGGCACCAGTCGTATAGACACAACCGATATTTTTATTCAATAAATATATGGTCAATTTTTCTGTTACACGAGTTTTTCCACATAACCCCTCAACAGTAATCATTAATATTAATTTTAAATTGATAAGGAAATTAACGAAGAATTTGATAAGGGCAATGAAAGTCTAGAGAAAATTCTATGTTTTCACCCTAACAGTGTACAATTCTTGTCTTTTTTCGCCTTCTTTTTCGATAAGATACATTGTTGGAATTTATCTTTCGTTTACGAAAGAAAATTCTTAAATTTGTATCCATTTTTGCGAATGTCACAGTAACTTCAAACGATTTCATCAATTGTATCAGATCACTGGAACGTTAAGCTGGCTCTGCCGCTGTCTGATGTGCACAATCCCATTGCCAATAGTCGTTTCTGCAAAGCTATTACCTACGCGTGACAAATTTAACGTTCTAAGCAATTATTTCTCTAAATCTCAATAAATTGCTTTTACCTTGGAGTTAAATCCAGTTGTCCGTGTATGCAGACCTACCTTTATATATCATCCGAGAGTTTCCGTGTCTAAACTCGGATTTAAAGCGCGATACATCACTTCAGAAGTTAAAAAGGCGGAATTAAAAACTTGATAACATATCACCGGCCGTTACAGTATTTCTCTTATCGCATAAATTCATCCGAACTCATCGTCGCTAGCCTGTCGCCAAGAATTAATCATCGTAGATATACGTCCAATGCACGTTCTACTCGAAATTGAGATTCTGATTGTCAAAGAATTTTTATTATCGAATTTTCCAGCAATCAACGATTATTTATGAAATAATTTTGAAATTAGAACTTCGAACGATTTGGTTTCAAAAAATTTATCTAGATGAATAATTATTTCTTCGATCTGTTCATTGATATTTTTAAAATCATTCAAGTAAGTAAATTTATCTGGAAGAATAATGATCTCTATAGTATTTTCATTGATATTTTAACCCACTAAAGAAAAGTACACGTATTTATCATTTATATAACTTAATTTCTTACTTAATATTTTAACACTTTAAATTAAAATAATTAAAACAAAATAAAACATTTTATTACGATATCGAATACGTGAAATCTTTATGGTACAAAGTTCCAAACTGGATAGAAATCCTTAAAGATTGCAATAACCTTTAAATGAGCCATTAAATTTGCTTAACGTTCCACAAGCATCTTTGTGCTTTTCAAAGTACACATGAGGCGTTGAAGATAGTAAGGACAAACTCAGCATTTTCTAAAATATTGTTTATTCTATCAAACCGATTTATGATACTCTATTTCCTTTGTACACACTTCGTTTAATAAAATTCCTAGCTATACATCTTTTTAGAGATCGCTCTTGTGAAAAGTAAATAAGAAGCACTTTTCTGAAAACACATGCTCGTTGAGTTTGTCCTTACTACTTTTAACGCCTCGTATACAGTGACTCCAAAAAGTATTCGTACACTATGTCACAAATAAATTCCTCAACAAGAAAAACTTCTGGTGGAATCAGTTTAGTGAACAAATTATTACAAAACGAAAACGGATTTAAAAACTTTAGCAGAATGTCATACGAATACTGTGAAAAATGCTTGGTAGAAACTGGCGACAATTGAGAGCTAGTCGAATTCCATAAAATTGTGTAACAAACGCATCCAGACACGCTTCGAGCTCGCGAACAGTTTCTTTGATCATTCGATCAACAGCATCATGCCGCTTCCACATAGAAGAGAACAGTTCGCGAGCAGCTCGCGAGCAGCACACGAATTGCTCGCGTGCGATTCGCGAGCTGTTTGCCAACGGAAAACGCAGCATATCCAGACTGGAGCTCGCGAACAGTTACAAGCTTGTTCGCTCTGAATTCATGGGCAGTTCGCTATTAGCTTTTGCCACATACGGATGTCAATGTACAGACTTTAAAAATGTCTGAACAAAATCTATTACTCGCAGCATCTGCATATTATATAATAAAAACAAATAATGATAGAAAAAAAAAGAGAGCGTCGATGTTGGCAAAGACAATTGTTTACAACAAATTATTACAAAACAAAAATGGATTTAAAAACTTTAGCAGAATGTCATACGAATACTGTGAAAAATGCTTGGTAGAAACTGACGACAATTGAGAGCTAGTCGAGTTCCATAAAAATTGTGTTACGAAGGCGTCCAGACACGCTTCGAGCTCGCGAACAGTTTCTTTAGCCGCGTCCACATAGAAGAGAACAGTTCGCGAGCAGCTCGCGAGCAGCACACGAATTGCTCGCGTGCGATTCGCGAGCTGTTTGCCAACGGAAAACGCAGCATATCCAGACCGGAGCTCGCGAACAGTTACAAGCTTGTTCGCTCTGAATTCATGGGCAGTTCGCTATTAGCTTTTGCCACATACTGTGTTACAAAAGCGTCCAGATACGCTTCGAGCTCGCGAACAGTTTCTTTGATGTACCACTTCCTGAGCGAACAGTGTTCGCTGTTCACTGAGGAGTTCGCTGCTCGCTGCTCGCTGTTCGCGAAAGTGTCCACACTTCGCGAACAGCAGTGTGGACGCGGCATGATGTACCACTTCCTGAGCGAACAGTGTTCGCTGTTCGCTGAGGAGTTCGCTGCTCGTTGTTCACGAAAGTGTTCGCGAATAGCAGTGTGGACGCGGCATTACGAAAGGGTTAAGAAAATGAAAGACACCCGATACAGGCGACACGAGATCGAATTACAGGGTGGATATCGCTGTCCGAATTTGCCGGATCATCAAACAGCTTGTCCGATACCCCTGTCCGGGCTACCGGTTCTCTACGTGTACGCGTGCGAGCCGTAGCAGCGCGACAATTTAAATCTTGTCCCATCGGGGGATCACATTTCCCTGTGTGCAGTCCAATGCCAGTTGGAATCAAGGGGACGAAAGGACAACGCCGGGTAGAACGTCGGTTCATTTGCTTCCTCGGCTGCGCGTCTCGTTCCTCCCCTTCTTCGGGACCAACCCTCCTGCCACTTCCAACCCCATTCGTTCGACTTAACTTCCGCTTATGCCGGCGAAGTTCGACTTGTTTGACGTGCTATCGATTGCGCCTCGGCAACGCTGTTCATTAGTAGCGAGTAATTACCTCCACGAGCGCTGTTGATGCGAACGCGCCGCGGCCCTCGTGACTCCTCCTGGCTCCCCGGGGCCTGTTTACGTGAATCAATTAAGTGTCGATTAAGTTTTTCTTTTCCAGATGCGTCCAGGGACCCAACAGTGAACTGGTTGATTTCTGAACCCTGACTGGCCACTTGGAGATGGTTTCGTTTGGGCGAATGAGAGAGAGAGAGAGTATGTTTCACGACAGATTTCTGGAAATTTGGAACGGTTTGGAAAGAATTTTGGACATTTCATGTGATTTGAATTGGATTAGGTGTTGGAGTTTTAAATTGATTAGAGTAATTACGAGACGTGAATTCTCTTAACCTTAGAACTCCTAAGCCTCGATCTGTTACGCGAACTCCTAAGGGGAGGTGGCTCCTCGAACCCATACTACTTTTTATACATTTATCCTACAAAAAGTTGTTTTTTGGAAAATTTGTTGCAATGTCAGGATATGCTATAGTTTATAAACAAGACAACATATGTTTTTGCGTTCAATTTGTATTGTTTTATATATATTTATAAAATGAAATAATATTATAAAACAGTATAGTAACGTCTAGCTAGTTTGAACTTAATTCTTCTGATTCTCCTGATAAACATGAATGGCAGAGTATAGTATTAAACGAATGTTTTCTACAAACATGGTTTTTGCATTTGTAACAACTTTCCATTAATTTTAATAAACTATTATATTTTATGCGTCTGCTTTTAGCCTCCAGTATACACTACTAACATCTTCCTTTTTTTGTCGGTTCTGTATCTTTTGGTATTTTAGTTCGTAGTGTCTTTCCAGTTAAAGTTCCCAATCAGATGCATAGTTTCATTCTTCGCTGTGTAATTTTTATTCTTTGGAGAAAAGGAGAGCGTGAAGGTCCACTTCGCGTGATCACCACCGCCCCATGGCGTACCGTCATCGCGCGCGTAGTCAGTTATATTTCTCTTATGCTTACTAATTTTTTACACATAGCAACGTGAACCTCTTAATATCAAACTTAAATGTGTATACAATAATAAATAATTTTAAGAGAATTTTTTATGGAAGGGAAATGATTCTAATTTAAGGTTTTTCAATTTGTGAGTTCGAGGAACACCCCCCCTTCCCCCTTAGGGGTTCAGGGGTTAATATTAAAATTAATTTCGTACGCGGAATTCTGGAATATCTTTTATAAAATTTGATAATTTGACGAGGTGATAGTACTGGATAAAGAAGTGAATGAAATATTTAGAATAGAACTGTTTTACCGCAATTTTCGTTGTTGAGAAAGTGCATTCAATATATGTACGGTAACGGACAAAAGTTTAAGGCGAGAGGATAATGTAAAACATAGTTTTATCGTTTGCAAATATTGCCTATATATTCAGTTTTATTGTTATTACGGTAGAACACTATTTATGGATCATCATAGAGTACAAATTTTATTCATACTGTTATTTCTTATTAATTAATTAATTTATTTTCTTTGACCCCTTGGTCTTAATCTTTTGTACATTACTATACTTATATTTAACAGTTGTTATTTAAGAAATTTTACCGTTCACTACTCATTTCAACAAATAAACAATTAAATTATAAGAAAAAAATTAAATTAAATTAAATTATATTAAATGTACTATCTAGATATGATCCAAATATTCTTAATATATAATAATGATCATATAAATTTATTATATATGATATATAATATAACTTCCTTCCGAATCCTTCCATTTTAAGTTTTTCTTTTAATTTTTACTTGCATCGGCCAATTATGCCATAAATTTAAGGAATTATCATATATGGAAACTGACAAAGTAACATAAGGTGCCAACTTGCTAATTGTGTCATGTTTCCGATAAACTGCGAGTGAGCACTTGATTAGGTTAGGTTAAACGAGACGCTAGAGACCAATTAAGGGACAAAGATTTCGGTGATTTAAACTACTTTCACGATGAATCATGCCGGGACCAACTCTCATTGTTACGGTCTAGTCACGTATCTTAGCTATTGTCACATTACAAAGTTTGTTGATACCCAATTCTATCTAACATAATCGATTTTCTGTTGTTCACTGCCTATCCGAAAACTTTTAATTTTCAGAACAAAGATTTAAACAAACTCAATAAACACAAAGATGTAAAAAATACCATTTTATATTTATACAGATAAGCATAAATTTATAACCGGCGCTCCATCTCAGATTTAACAAAATATAATAATAATGATAATGTAACGTTAATCCTGGTACTTGAATAATACGTGAGAATTCTCAAAAACGAACAATAGAAAGTGAAAGAACTCAAGTTGATGATTTATGATTACATCGCTGTCAAAAAAGCAGAGTTGAACAATCAGATCAAATAATTCGTTCGCAAATAATTATTCATTTAACAATAAGTTAACACTTCGAATAAAATAACATACAACATAAATAGGGTGTATTATCTTTGAATGATATGCATGTAAGTCCATATTGCAAGAGCCTGTGAACAAATCTGCCTTTCTGACGTAGCTGACATAACAGGTTCAGCAATGATTTGAGAAATTATTTAAAAAATTACTTTCGTTTAATAATGAAGTATTAAAATAATGAAGAAATGATTAACAGCTTCTTCAAGAAAATTAACATGTGATTACTTCAAATTAATTTCTAATCATTTAAGATTATACACAAATTGAATAATCAGGTTTAAAACACTTTATTCAATGCGTTTGTCCAATCCTAATGAACAGCCACTTGCTTCAATTAAGCTTCTCGTGTGCGCAACGGGTTGCGGTATGTTTAATACCTTCGAGCAAATAGAAAATTAAGATCGACCGCTTCCACCACCACGGAAAGGAAACTTCTTCCTGGAGATTGACGGCTATTCAAACGACTTCCGAATTATTCGACGACTTATCCGGCTCGGCCAACTTCCCGCCTTGTATCGTGCACCTAGCGATTCTGAAGCCGCGTTTGAGTTACATGTGGCACGATTAGTGGATTAGATGACAACGAAATTGAACGGATGTTTGTGATCAACCAGATAGGAACTGGAATTTTATCAGCTAAAATTAGTAGACGAGAATTAGACAGATGTGTAGGAATACGATCGAGTGGATGCGAATTTAGGAAAATATGAAGAGTGATTAAATTGAACGATAGCCGTGTGAACGTAGAATGTTTGGACTCGAATGTTTCTAAGGCGTGAAAGATGAGCACTTGAGAAAACTGAGTGGCTGAGGAATTTTGGTGAACGTGATTGAATGCATCGAGTGAGAAAGGTTTAGGATTAGAAAGAAAGGAAACGAGAAAAACGGGGGAAATGCGAGCTCAAAGGAGAAAGAGTTTGACTGTGAAAGCAGAAAAAGTTTGATTCTGAAGGAAGTAAGAACGAAAAAATTGCTAAGTTGTAAAGTTGTTATCATTAATCTATTTTAAATACGTATATTAATATTCTAAGCACTTCACTTTATTTTATTCACACCTGAGCCTTATCATCTCACTCTACTAAATAAAATAAAAGTAGAAATTTCCTATAGATATAAAAAGACAAAGAAAAATGAACCTTTGAGTTAGCAGAGGTTGCTGGTTTCTTAAGACTAACGTAATGCACACAAATTCTGTACATGCATCCAAATAGAGTATCTCTTCCTTAATCCTTTGCACTCAGAATTATTCTTCAGTTCTGTTGTCAATAATTCTCTAGTATTTTAAGTGCTTTATTTGAGATTTACTTCAAAGGATGATTCCTTGAATGATACTTATTTTTTTTATTAATTATATTAAACATAGCTCCCAAGTTTTTCTGTAACTTATGTCTATTTAATTTCGCTGACTCTTTGGTCTTAAACATTTGTCCGCTATTGTATTTGAAATGGCACTTTAAAAATGTTGATTGTAACTCGACATAGCAGTTACTGTGATAAAAACTGACGATCAATCACACTCGATAAAGGGCTGCTAAGTGTTAATAATGCAGATGTTGATTAACTACTGGTCACATCCTTTACTGCAAATTTAATCTCTTTATGTGAAAAATGAGTGCAGCAAGAATGATAGCACAGATACAGAAGAAAACAGATTAACGAGGATTCGTTGTCTGAAATGGTAAACATTTTCTATGTATTTTTATGTGTTGAATTCGAATCTGGTCGAAAAAGCAGCCTGTTGCATTAAGTGTAGGGAATAAATAGATAAAAGTTATCAATTTTTCCTATATTTACCACGTTATTCCAAAAATAGTGATCTCTTTTCAGTATTTTTGTGAACAATATCGCATAGCCGTAACTTTCTCCTGTAAAACCAAGTTTGATTTATAGTCATATGATACTTTTTTTGTCAAAATATACCGTTTTGAAGTTACTCAGAAACACTGAAAATCATACGCCGTGCTATCACATTGTAGTGCAGTGTATTGCAGTGCAGTGTACAAAATCGTAGCAAGTTTATCATTTTATGAATTAAAGTAACACTAAAATCTACGTAATATGGCGACATGGAATCAGTAGAAATCAACCATTGTTGTGTCATTATCTCTTCAGTGTTTTGCATATTAACTTCGTTATGATGCAAGCTAGAGCAAAACTCTTCTTCTAAAAGTGTTCAGCTCTTGTTACTCTATCACCTTATTGAAACAAATTTTTCAACCAAAGCTACACTTAACCCTTTGCACTCGAGAAGCGATGTTAATCGTCTAATCATACTAATATCAAAAATGTTCAAATTCGAAATATTTAATACGATTCGCATATATTAAACGTCATTTAATTTAGTTAAGTAATACATTAAAACGTACATATATGACTATTTAACCCCTGAGTTTGACTAAGTAAACAAACTAACTAAACTTTCTAAATTCGTGAAACTATCATTTGGTGACTAACAGTCACCTCTCGAGCGCAAAGGGTTAAAGAATGAAAAAAAGCGCTGAAACTTAAGGACCGAATTTCATCCCCTTAAGGAGATTTCTTGTTGACAAGAATATAGTTTTATGTACATTCTGTTATACTCTACACACGCACAAACTTTCATTAAAATTAGAATTTTTTTATTGCATGAATTCCGTGTGAGTGTTGGTTTTATGTGTACGAGAGGGAGTGCGAGTCCGTTGTCTAGTGTATCGTTGAATAGTTTATAGTTTGTATATTCTAAAATGAGTGTCCTATCTTGTGTATATTGTATTCTGTATGTATGATCTGACCGAATGGGTGTTCAGTCGTGACAGAGTCGTGAAAGAGTCTTGAAAGAGTTATAAAAGAGAAGCGAATTGCAGGTTATAGCATAAACGGAGACCGTAAGAGAGTGATCATAATCATACAAAGTTGTATATTCAATTTGTAACTAATTAGAAATTTAATTGTGTTCTCTGTGAGAGAGAACGAGCCTATTTAATTTTATTAACCATTGAATATAGTTATATAAAAATCAGCAAGATGGTTCTATTTTTTTTTTCTGATTATGTAGTTAGTGTCCTGTGAAGTCCACCATGCATTTAAGGGTTAACAGTATACGTTATTCATCCAATTCTAGCCACATTACACTGTAACACAGATATCCATAACAATTCCAATAAACTCTACATCTACAACTGTTGATTAAGCTTCGTCCGTTCTTTATTACCATAACAATCTTTGGATTTATTTACTAACAAGGGAACACCGCGAACTGTCATTCAGGGATTTGAATGAGACTTTGTGAGATTATAAAGTGATCCAAGACAAGAACAACGGTATGCTTCATTTGGGCCCAATCGTCCATTAACCCTTTGACTGCTATGAGCGCATATATGCGCCCAGCGAAAACTATCGCTGTGGCCTATGGGCGCACATTTGTGCCCAGCACAAGCCGTCGATATAGACTATGGGCGCACATGTGCGCTCGGTGACGGCTTTGATCATTTACTGCTGTCTTACTGAATTTGTCAAGAAATTATTTTATCATATCCGTGTGACACTCAGAAACAACATACCTTGTTGCTTATCAACAAGAAAAACCGAAATCTCGTTTATTTCGTCAATTTTCGCTATATCTTAAATTCGTTTCATCTGTTCCCAGACAAATGTTATTGTCGGCCGATGCGTATGTTTTATTAGTTTTCCTTGACCGTCTGAAGATATACACGAAGTGTTCAATATGCTAATAAATACATTATAATTATCAAATTATGGCGTTTCAAAACTTTACCCTTGATGAATAAACAATATACATTGAAGATAAAAAGTATTTAAAAAATTAAAAAATATTAATTTTGGACTGGATAAAGTAATAGTAATTCGATTCTGTATTATATTAAAATTTAATACACCGCCGAACAGTTTCAGATTGCTTGAAAAAGTATTTAGTCTCCAGCGATAGCTATTGCCGGCTGCACGCCGTTGACGCGAAGCGTTTCGGCTCAGAGTATTCAGCAGTCAAAGGGTTAAGGGTGTGAAAACTAACCCCAAAGTCAAATCGATACTTTCACTTGCTCGCATATATCTCTTGAAGTACTAGAAATTGAGAAAAACGTAAGAAGTGTTGTAAGAAAAAATGGTAAAAATGTAAAAGACAGAAACGAACTGACGAAATCGATAGCGGTTCCTTTTTTTCGAAATCAGTTGCAAACTGTCTAACGAAAAAGCTTGAATACACCGATTTGTGGTCCAAGCTCGAGCGTGGTTCGCGGGATGAATTACGCGGACCTTCCTTCCGGTTTATTAAAGGGCTTAACTCCCTTTGCGGACGTAATCTGAAGTTCATTATTTAAAATTCAGTCGGTGCAGCGATTGCATTCTAGCGCGGAACGACCGCATGAAAGATTCAGTCCTGGGTCTTGGCGAGAGAAATTGACCGACATAAATTATTTCAATATCTTGCCTCCTGCAGTTCTCAGAACGGAGATCGTGCGAGTAACGCTTTCAATTTTAAATATTCCGAACATCCGGCATTTTAGTTATTCTGTACACCGATAAAGGAGAGAACTCGAGAGACTGATAAATTTTGTGGCGTTAATTTGCGAGGCTAAGTTCCAAATCCAAAAACGAACAAACCATTGCAACGATTATGCCAGTACAGTGGATTATCTGCAGTGACTCATGAAATATTTTCACATTTTTTAGATAATCGAAATGTTATGATCAACTGTGAGTTACATGTATTTTAATCAATTTAAAAATTTGGAAAGATATTGGAAATACATATATTATAAAGGTAATTAAATATAGTAAGTATAGCAATTGGATTTGATGAAAAAATAATATTTAGCTGTTCAATGAGTTTCATGAGACACTGCATTTATTGTTAATCGCTAATAATCATAAAGTGAATGTGGCTTTCAACAAAAATGATAATAACAATAATAGGATACAAAGGATGAGACCTTAAGACAGAAGACTATGTCTATATTTCGTTCAGGGAGAAGTGGAAATCTAAATAAACTATTTATCTCTGCCCTTATTTTTCAAGTGCTGATTTTCAGGGACAACTCTGTCCTATTCACGTATAGCTGAACGAGGTATAATAAGATGGCTGACATTAATAAGAATCAGGTATTTATTTCTATTATCTACACTGTATAATTTCAAATACAATGAAATTCACGTAAAATTCATGACTGTGACACATGAACATTAGAAGTACAGTGAAACCCCTCTTATACGAATAACCATTCAATGCTCTATTGAACAATGAGTTATTTAATAATAATTCTTTATTATATAAAATTGTAGAATTTAACAGTGAAAGAGGTATGGAATATATAAATATTTAAACAAACTGTTAACCTTCTTAGTACTTAGCTTAACCCTTTGGGCTTGAGAGTCGATTGTTAGTCGCCAAGTGATAGTTTCGCAAATTTTCAGACTTTAATTAGCTCGTTTATTAGTCAAACCCGAAGATAAGTTAAATAGTCATATATGTAAATTTTAGTACATGACTTAACTAAACTAAATAAAGTTTAATATAAGCGATTCTTAGTAAATATTTTGCACTTAAAAATTTTTGAAGTTAATATTATTAGACGACTGTTAGTCGCCAAACGATAGTTTCACAAATTTTCAGACTACAAATTAATTTGTTTATTAATCAGACCTGGAAGTTAAATAATCATATATGTAAATTTTAGTACTTGATTTAACTAAACTAAATGAAGTTTAATATAAGCGATTCTTAGTAAATATTTTGCATTTAAAAATCTTTGAAGTTAATATTATTAGACGGCTGTTAGTCGCCAAGTGATAGTTACGCAAATTTTCAGACTTTAATTAGCTCGTTTATTAGTCAAACCCGAAGATAAGTTAAATAATCATATATGTAAATTTTAGTATATGACTTAACTAAACTAAATGAAGTTTAATATAAGCGATTCTTAGTCAATATTTTTCATTTAAAAATCATTGAAATTAATATTATTAGACGGCTGTTAGTCGCCAAATGATAGTTTCACAAATTTTCAGACTATAAATTAGTTCGTTTATTAATCAGACCTGGAGGTTAAATAATCATATATGTAAATTTTAGTACTTGATTTAACTGAACTAAATGAAGTTTAATATAAGCGATTCTTAATATAAATAAATATTTTGCACTTAAAAGTCTTTGAAATTAATATTATTAGAAGACTAACATTCACCTCTCGAATGCAAAGGATTAATTAGTCTTACACGGTTAAGAAACGAAAACGTTAGCTTAACTAGTCTTACACGGCTAAGAACAATTTCCGGAAATGTCCCCTACGCGGTAATCAACTCTCATACTTTTGTCGCCAGTGTTCCGAATGTATTTCCGTTTAATTTCCAAGCACTCTCGGCGACCTCCGATCGCCGGCTTCCGGAATCTCAGGAACCGACGTTGGGGAATGCCGAACGTACACACGAACCTCAAGATGTAGAGGCTGAAGATGGTATTCGTCGACGGCGACCCTACATACACGCTCCACCCCCCCTGTCCGTCTTCCGGTCCACGAAACTTCCCTCGTAAAATCACTGCGAAGATTTCATTAAGCGAACGTTTACTCGTCATCTGTCCCGAGATAATGAACCTTTCTGGTGACAAGCTGGCGAACAAGAGGCTGAGAGGCGGAAGGCGAGGGCGTGGAAAGAGGACGAAAGGATAACAAGAAGCCCGGCGAAATGAGAGAATTTATACGTTGCGTCGCAGCAGGTCGCGTGGAGACCACAGAATTCCATCGTTGCAACCAGAGATTCATCAAGCTTCCGGTGTGATTCAAAAACGTTCTTGATTCGCGGACTATTCGTCGGTGTTACGTTCTAAATTAGGTTTTTAGATTTAGTGATATTCTTTTGAACATATTACATATGTAGTGAGTGAAGTGCGTGCGTGTGTGTGAGTAATGCGTGTGATCGACCCGAAAGTGTCAGCGGGTATAATAAAACAAAAGCAGTCAGCGTCCAGCTTTCGTGGTGTTATCCCACATATATTATATTTGCGATTCAACTGCTTTAGCTAAGGGTACATGGTTCCGACCGACGCGATGGGGCAATACATGGAGATTTTTTCTGTGCTTGTTGTAAGCCGTCAATGACGATTTCCACCAAAAACTTAACACATTACCGACCGGTAGCCGAAAAATCGGCTTTTTGTCGCCAACGCTTACCGACCTGTAGCCGATTAACCCTTTTACTGCTACGGGCGCATATAGGCGCCCAGCACAAGCCGTCGATATAGACTATGGGCGCACATTTGCGCCCAGCACAAGCCGTCGATATAGACTATGGGCGCACATGTGCGCTCGGCGACGGCTTTGATCATTTACTGCTGTCTTACTGAATTTCTCAAGAAATTATTTTATCATATCCGTGTAACACTCAGAAACAACATACCTTGTTGCTTATCAACAAGAAAAATCTCGTTTATTTCGTCAGTTTTCTCTATATCTTAAATTCGTTTCATCTGTTCATCTGCCATTTGACAAAAGTTATGTATGGTTTGGAGTTCGTTTTATACATTTCATTTTATATATTTTATAATACATTATAATTATCAAATTATGGCGTTTTAAAACTTTACCCTTGACGAATAAATAATGTATATTGAAGATAAAAAATATTTAAAAAAATTGAAAAATATTAATTTTGGAGTGGATAAAGTAACAGTAATTTGATTCTGTACAATATTACAATTGAATACACCGCCGAACAGATTTAGATTGCGTGAAAAAGTATTCAGTCCCCAGCGACAGTTAGTGCCGGCTGCACGCCGTCGACGCGAAGCGTTTCGGCTCAGAGTCTTCCGCAGTCAAAGGGTTAAAATCATCGTGCGCACTGTACAAAAGATGTTATCGCACAGTATATGCAGTTAACCCACGCATACTATAGTCGACGTACGTACCAAAGTGGTTAAAAAGTGCCATCAGATTAAAAAAGTCACAAGACTTTGTGCGCTAAGTTTAGCATACGGGTTCTCCGATCCGCGGACCAAGGAAATGTCTCGGCCATTCATAACAGCCGGCTTAAAATCACGCCCGAGTACACGTGTTCCTGCACCGTTCTATTTCCTTTATGACTGTCGCGTTCTTGCGGAAGCGTCGAAAAACACGAGTTCGAAACCACGGCAAGCCAGAAATGTTCACATCGCGCGTCCTCCCGCTTCCGTTCCGTTCTTTTCCCCGCGACAGATGGTTTTTCACGGGGATTCGAGTATGCTCGTGACCTCGTAACTGGCGTATACACATCAGGAATGCAACCCGTTCAGGAAGATTAATTACCCTAAGCCACGAAACTTCACTGTGCCGGTTAAATGGTCCCAGCCAGAGTTGATTCGTGACTTCCGCGTTCTCACGTTACCATCGACGATTGCATTCTTTCGACTGAAACACGTGATTTCCATACTTCACGACGTCTTGGGAAAGCAACTGCTTATTTAGAAATTGGGAACAGCGAAGCGTTCGTACAAATGAGTTTTTTTTGGAGATCGTGGGTAAAAGAGTAGAAGTAACGATTACTTTCTTTATAAGATTAAGCTAGTTTATTTCTAAAGGAAGGTATATCTTTTTGTGCTGGATCTTTACGCAGCAAAAGTCAAAACTCGAATGAATCGAAGAAGCTAAAAAATATAGTTCGTTCGGGTTCTATAATTTTTATACGCTGCGTGGTGTAAATACTTCGCCTGTTTCTATTATAGAACCTCTCGACCTCACATATATTTCTTCTAAGAGATTAATTTTTATTTATTCGTTAAGACGTATTTTATTTGCAACAGAGTTCTTTTGACAAAACAGGGTGACAAAAGTGTTCGGATAGACGAATTCTCGAATAACAGAATGGTTACTTTTTCTTATACTAAACTTGATTCATTTAAATACAGTAGCGGACAAAAGTTTAAGACCAAAGGGTCAAAGAAAATAAATAAATTAATTAATAAGAAATAACAGTATAAATAAAATTTGTATTCTATACTAATCAATAAATAGTGTTCTACCATAATGACAATAAAAATGAATAAATAAACAATATTTGTGAATCATAAAATTATATTTTACATTGTCCTGTCGTCTTAAACTTTTGTCCGCTACTGTAGATGTTAAGGAAGTTGTATTTTTGAATATGTTCGAATAAAATTTGAATGTTTGTGTATCCTATATGCTTTCTACTGTTAAATTTAAAATGTAACGTTTTGAGATAAAGAACTATTATTAGGTGTTACTCTAATAATATATTAATTATTTAATAATTTATATATTATTAGGTGATACTCTGTTCGGATAATAGGAATTCTGGTCACAGTGTTCAGGACAAGGCAGGTTCTACTGTGAATTAATAAAATGAATTAACCTTTCATTTCATCTGTAGAATACAGGACTATGTTTAACCAGCTTTTTATATTTTAGAATATAAATACTAATTATAATTAATTATAATTCCCTAATCTCATCATGTTTTTATAATCTAATTTCCCACAGAATCACGTCATTGATAAACAAACAGGGAATTTTTGTTTATACTAATTTAACAAATATATTGAGTTTACTACACGTTACAATATATTAAAAATAAAACATTCGTATTTAGATTCTTTATTTCTTTAATTAGATTTTCAAGAATTTTAATTTGCATAAATATTCACAGTTTACCGATAAATTACTTATTCCTATATTTATATTCTGTTGAATCTTGTTTTGGTTTCTGCTTCAGTGCTACCAAAATCTGTATTCATAATAATTATTGCTTTGCAGATTTCTAATCCATTATAAACATAACGATGTATAAAATTAATTATAAACATAAAATTCAGATTAGAGATAATAAAACCATACTTCAACGATTTCTTTGCATAAAAGTCTAACCTAACTTATTGCGTAATAATTTTGAATTCGTAAATATTACAATTTTTATGTAAGATCAACAAGTTGACCCTAAACTAGCGAATTTTCATTACCACTTCCACTGTCAACCAAAATTTAAAAATTACTTTCCAGATTGCAATCGCTTCACATCTCTCATTGAATTTTTGACAGCTGAAAATTAATATTACAGACAATAATTATAATTTCTTTTGTTCTGACAGATTTCTCATCAAAGAACTTTTTAAGACAACCTGTCTGTGAACTGTTCCTTCTCAAAATTATACAGTTCTTGAAATATTGAAACGATCACAAATTTTTGGCCAGTAATGTACAGTAGCGGACAAAAGTTTAAGACGAGAAGACAATGTAAAACATAGTTCTATGGTTTGCAAATATTGTATATACAGTGGCTCCAAAAAAGTATTTGTACACTGTATTATAAAGAAATTCGTCTACTTCTGGAATTCTGATTTCAAAGAAACTGTATGTGTGTACAGAGCATAGTGTGTCCTGCGTGGAGTAATTTTTTTGGCGGCGAAATATCTTTTAGGGAGGCTGATAACGGATCTCAGAGTTTCAGCGATTTTTCACGCTTTGAATACAAGGGTGAAACCAGCGTTGAAGTTTCTGAGTTTTCTCTCATTTTTTAAACATAACTTTGTAATGATACTTGATGAAGTGAAACCTTTCAAATAGAAAATGTTTAATTTGTAACCCTTTGCGCTCGAGAAGTGACTGTTAGTCACCAAATGAGGGTTTCGCAAAGTTGTAGACTATAATTAGTTATTTATTAGTCAGACTCAGAGGATAAATAGTCCACATATGTAAATTTTAGTATATTACTTAACTAAATTAAATGGTATTTAATATAAGCGAATCTTAGTAAGTATTTCGAATTTTTTAATTTTTGAAGTTAGTATCATTAGACGACCAACAGTCACCTCTCGAATGCAAAGGGTTAAAAATTAAACATTTTCTATTTGAAAGGTTTTACTTCATCAAGTACCATTACAAAGTTATCTTTAAAAAATGAGGGAAAACTCAGAAACTTCAACGCTGGTTTCACCCCTTTAAAATGGCATTTAAATGAAAAGAAGAGATTAATTCATACGTATACTATTACGATCTACATGCCCACAAAGTTTTATCAAATACTTCTACCAGACTCAGAATTTCAGGGTTAAACGAATTTATTTGTGACTTAGTGTACGAATACTTTTTGGAGCCACTGTATATATGTATATATATTCATTTTTATTATTGTTATGGTAAATCACTATTTATTAATTGTAGGAAATTGAATACAGAAATACTACGAAGCAAAAATTAACCATAAACCAGCTTTCTCTTAACGTACTTTCTCAAGGGCTTCTTCCAAAAAGCTAAGCCACATCTGGCATTTTAGAAAGTTCGAAAACATCGAAAAACAGAACAAAAGGGGCTGAAGGACCCGGACGGGGTTGTAAGAATTTCGACCACTGCGTTCTGCTAGTCCTGTGACAAAACTCGCTAGTTGCGGTCAAAATTGCCCTTCCTCGTGCTATATAAAAGTATGAATAAATTATCTAAGTATTATTTCACAAATAAGAGTTTATTTCATTTAGCAATATAAAACCCCATTCCCAATATTAATTACTATAGAAAACGAATTTTATTTATCGTGCCATTTTTTATAAATTAATTTGTGTGTTTTCGTTGACTCTTTGGTCTTGACTCTTTTGTCCGCTACTGGTACGTCAGAAGTCGCTCGCGGAAAACTTCTACGACAAACCAACAGAACTGACCGACACGCGTGCGTGTACACAGCAGGAACTAGTTAAAGTAGTGTTTCCGTGGACCGATGGCATTAAAACTCGGAATCGTAGAGACTTTCGTTGATCCTTCGTGTGTCACGCGAGCCTTCACCGTGTAACAACGAGTTTTTACACCATATGCAAATAGCTGGCCGGCTTCAACTTTTAATTGTGCACGGGACTGTTCTCCCCGCTCGAGGGTCGTTAAATGGCTAAGGCACGACGTTAATGAAATGCAAATTACCGTGAAAACTAGTTTTGAAAGAAAACCAGATGGAATAAACAGTATCGATACAATTAATTCAATAATTCTTAGGTTTAACGAATCATATCAGCTATTAAATATCACAGTGTAATTAAAATGAAAAGTTTGTTATAGAAAGGATACAGGAATTCCGGATCAAATGGAATTTTATTGCAGTAAACGTAGAAAAATATGTTAAAGACTGATGTTTTAATTGATTTTAAGCTTTTAAGAACAGAAAGAAATATTTACAATGTTTAAGTAGTAAGATGATATCAAAAATTAATTACTTTAACAGTAAAGAATGTATAACTGTTCGAAAAATTGTTCCAATTTATATCAAACTTAGAAACTTGGGTTGGTAATTGTTATTATATAATATAGGAAAATTCTATGATTTTAATAGAACGAAAGATGGAACTCAGGTGTGAATAAATAAAAATGAAATGAATAAAATACTAATAAGAGTATATTTAAAATAATTTAACAATAACAACTTAAACGACTTTACAACTTGTAGTGATTGAGAGAGAGAGGGAGAGAGAGAGATTTCAAAAGGACGAATGGGTAATTAGATTGTTTGTAATGGAGCTAATGATAGGCTGAGTGAGAGAGCGAGAGGAGAGCACGTGAACTGGTGTAACAAAAGGCGAGGTATGAGTCGGAAGAGAACAGACGCGAATGGAGAGCGAAGGCATTACGAGCGGACAGGTGTACCTTGAAATATAAAATAATACAATACCAAAAACTACAACAAACTTAACAACTTCGATACTCAGAATCATACTCTTTCTACGTTCACAGTCAAAACCTTTCTTCTACGTTAGTCAAACACTTTCTGCCTTCACCGCCAAATACTTTCTGCCACGCGCTTATTAAAAATTAAATTAAAACTAAAGAATAAGTCTATGCGTCTGACTATTAAAATTAAAATAAAACCCAAGAGTAAGACAACAAGTCTGACCTCTTCGACGTTACATTTATTTCTGTTCCTTTTTTTTTATAATATCAACGGTCTCTTCATTACCAACTCTGGCTGAACTTTGCCGCCTTTATTCAAATTTTCCTTCGTTGACAGCAGCCTAGAAAATACTTGATGCATGGCATTCTGTGAGCCGGCTCGCCTCACAAATGCCTTGAACGATTCTGCGCTAACACACTCGCATTTTCCCCGTCATATATTTTTCCATACACTCGTTTCCTTACATTCTAATTGTTAACCTTTCTCACTCTACGCATTCGGTTACAACCACCCAGAATTTCTCAGTCGCAACGTTTTCTCAAATGCTCATCTTTCACGCCTTAGAAACATTCGACTCCAAACATTCTGCGTTCACACGACAATCGCCCAACTCAAATATTCTTCAGACTTTCCCAAACTCGCATCCACCCGATCGCATTCCTACAATAATATACGTATAGATTTATAGAAACAAACAGCAGATAAACGGCGGACCAACGTTGACGCACACATTGCTACGGACGCGTATGTATAGGCGTAAATGTAAATTCAATGTAATAGCACGGAAGGAATTTCGCAAATATCTGAGAAAATAAGGCCATGCGGTAGTTATGTGTATAGAAAAAAGCTGTTCAAAATCTTGTATTCTACAACATATTTCGGAATCATTAACACGTTCCGTGCCTTGCCGTTTTTTTTTTTTAAGATTTTCCATTCAGTCCGTGTCGGGCGTATGCGACCCACACTTTTACTATTAAGCAGCGTTTTTGACTTACACAGTGCTTACAAATTTTCAATAGTACAAAACCAAGATTAAAGTTTTTTAAAAATTGTTCATTTTACAATGAGAATACCCACCGAATGGCTTGAACGGAAAGTTATGATCCACGTGGCACGGAACGTGTTAACCCTTTGCACTCGAGAGGTGACTGTTAGTCGTCTAATGATACTAACTTCAAAAGTTTTCAAATTCGAAATATTTACTAAGATTCGCCTATGTTAAACGTCATTTAGTTTAGTTAAATGATATATTTAAATTTCCCGGCTTAATGCAACTGTGACACTGGACACCGTTAACACTGATTTACAGACATTCTTGTACATCGGTTTCTATGAACATTTAACCCTTTGCAATCGAGAGTGACTCTTAGTTGTCTAATGATAACTAACTTCAAAAGTTTTCAAATTCGAAATATTTACTATGATTCACGTATATTAAACTTCATTTAGTTTAGTTAAGTCGTATATTAAAATTTACATATATATGACTATTTAACGTCCGGGTCTGAACTAAAGTCTGAAAATTTGCGAAACTATCATATGCTAGGATTACGATGTCCCATGAGAGGGGACAGCCGAGTGCAAAGGGTTAACACTATTCCTACCGACACTTCACGTATACCTATTCCTACCGCGACATTCCCACGTAAGAGAGACTACAAATTTTTCTCAAAAAATAAACAATGAAAAAAGAAATGAATATTGAAAAATGTATTATACGTATATTTGAGAAAAAGTCTAAAGTTTAAAGGCGATTCAATTACGTTGCATCTATGAAATTGTAATCGAAATTTTAAAAATGGTCGTTTGACCGGTCGTGG
>JAOPTO010000858.1:0-24009 GCA_033822845.1 Tetrapedia diversipes
AAACAGTAACGTTCAACCACGCTCGTGTAATAGAAATATATTCAGTCTTTTTATATCTAAAAACATCAATAATTTCTTGTACTGTACCTGCATCAACCTCAAATATTCGAGTGTATAAGTTACCACTCGAAGTGCACAACGTTTAATTTTAAAAATTATTAAACTCTATGTGCGCCCTGTACACAAATACAGTCAACCCTGTTTTTGTGCGGTCCTTTATTATGCGATTTTATTTTTGTGCGATTCGTTTTGTGCGATTTCTTTTTATGCGGTATATGGATTCCAGCGGTGTTGGCATTATTACACCGTTGTAATGTTTACTATCAGTAAACATATGTACGCTACAAAGCGCTGTTCGCCTTTCGGCGCTCTGTTCATTTGTTATAAACAATCTCCCGACAATGCACATTATCAATAACTTGGTAGATTATGAAGACGAACAAGAAGAACCGGATTCTATGACAGCGGATAAAATATATGCAGGGATCTAGCTTTCCAATAAATTGAAAATGCAATTTCTTAAAATAGATACCAATTCCGAAAGGAGTTTGAAATTCCAAAACGAACTTCAATCGTGTATATCTGGCGTGACGTTTACAAGCAACTGATCGAACGACCGTTAAATAAATCAATTGTAATATCTTCAAGTGACGAAAACGATTTTGAATCAAATCATCACAAGAAGATGCGCGTTTTGGACTACGACGGGTGCCGTTGAATTATGTGCATTTTGAAAATTTCTACATGAGTAAAATGAGAAATTAAATTTTTTTTAAATGGTTCCACGTGTAATTTATATCATTTTGTTTAACCCTTTTGCTACGAGCGTCGCCTATAGGCGACATCCACGCGACGACCTGTGTGTTCGAGTGCCGACTTTTAGAATTTACCATTCTGAATTAAATTACTATGAATTATAATTCGATGTCTAACTATCCAAAATTGTATTTTTATTTATAATAATAGCAAAATTTAGAATTTTAATTTGACATATCAATTACCCAAAATTATATTTTTATTTATAATAATTGCAGAATCTCCAAATATATTACTACTGGTCATCTAAAAATGTCGTTGTGTAATACTTATTGAAAAAGACGATCCGGAGAATGACAAGGCTGCACCGAAAGATGTAAGTCCTCACTATTTCGTAAATCTTTGACGTATTTTCTAAGTACGACTTTTTTTATGCGATCATTCTCTACCGCATAAAAAAAGTTTTCTCTAATATGTTGTAAAAAATTATTTGTTATAAGTATTCATGAAATTTTCGAATATTTTTTTTATGCGGTTTCTTTTATGCGGCCCATATCTACCGCACAAAAACAGGTTTGACTGTAGCTCTGAAAGAAATTACAGTGATACCTCAGCCCCCTTGTTCCCTAGATTTTCTTCTTACCATTAACTTCTATAACTTTCTTTTGTTTTGAAGACTCGAAATCGAAGACATTCGGAAAGCTTTGGCTGACCACCAAGTAAACTTGATCAAGAATGAAGTGTTCTAACACTGCTCTAACAAACATGAAACATTTTTTATCGATATTTTAATTCTTCAGAAAGATTACTTTGAAGGAAACACTTCGACGTACAAAAATGTCAATTAAATTTAATTAAAATGTTTCAGTTCTGCGGAATGTTATTGTTGTTACTACTTCAGTTTCTGGAATACTTGAAATTCACGCCTCGACACTTTTTGTTGATTAAACGCATTTCCGGTGAATCCTATTACGCGATAATTACTAAAACAGCCATCGCAACCACGACGTGACGTCTGTGTCGTCCAAATACAATAAAAACAAGTCATCCCAAGACGTCGTCACAATTAGACGCATTACAATTCGTTCCGTACAAATCTCATTAACCCTCCGACTACTGAAGCTTGGCGGCCGGGCGATGGATCTTTCGAGACCTCACGGATATTCCACTAATGTATATTTAGAACCGTCCAGGCGACTCACCAATCCTACGCGCTACCTCACCGATACTGTATATGCAGTGACAAACATCCGATTTATAGGAAGATATAGGAGGGTGTACAGAAACAAATAATAATAACGTGAACGTTAAAGCTTATATTTATTGTATATTTACGTATTGTCACGTATGCTATATAAAATTTGCTGGACTTTTCTCGAATGGCCACTGCACATGGGTCTTTCACAATTATCGCACACGACTGTATTTTTATTACCATTGCCTACATATAATGCTGAAAACTAAAATCTAAATAGTAAATACAAAAATAACATACGATACTAAATACTAAATACTAAAAAATATAATGCTAAAATGCTAAAACAATAATAAAGAAAGAGAAATACAAAGTAAACTTTGAAATAAATAACTGTTCCGATTTGCTGCACACGTTTCTTCCTCACAGCGTTGCCAAAAACCGCGTCGGTTTCGTTATTTCGACACTCTGACGGAAACGTATATGTAGTTACATGCGTATGGGTTAGAGCGATCGTCACTTTTCGCCCATCACGTAGCACCCATCATTGTATGCGTCATCGCTTTCGAATGACTCTCAACATGGGTTACAAAAGACCCGGAATCCGTAGGCGGAGGGTTAAATAGCCAGTAAAACCTTATCTCTTTTCTTAGTTTCACCAAGTGCTTTACCAGTGGTCGTACGCTGTATATATTAGTGTTCATTGTGTCATCGGCGCTTTCCTTTCACCTAATAAGTCAGATTTTAATTACGAGTCTATTGGATTAACCCATTGACTGCTAAAGGCGTATATATACGCCTTCATAAGTCCATCAATATATACAAAAGGCGTAAATATACGCCCTCTGTATTTTGTTACTATAACACCTTTATTACTGTTTCACCGATTAATTCAACATGGAATTTATTGTCCTATGCAACCTAGCAATTAAATATGCTATTATTATTTGCCATCATTATTTTTTAAACCCTAAGAATGGTATCAAATTTCCGGGTACTATTTTGGTCACTAGTCAGTGGACAAGTCACAGCGACTGACAAGCGAAAAACGCGCCGTCCATATTGATGGATTCGTCCGAGAACGGGCCGTAGTCAAAGGGTTAACGGTAGACGTATGATCTGATGATTAAGTGTACGAGTGTTGTCATAAACAGATACCTGTGACTTACACCTGATGCTTAGTCAGCAGCAATATACTTATACACGTCACCTCTCAGAGTGGCTATCATGTTACAGCTACTAACCATATTTTCCTAACCACAAGACAAGATGTCGTTATCCAGTAATAAAAAGCAACTCTTGAAAATGCTTACCTTACACGCATTACAACATCCCTGGCATATTGGAAGACTACTAGATTGTGAAAATCTGACAACCACTACACCGCTGGCTTCATCGCCAAACCAAATGTCACCTAACAACGAGCTGTTCGATAAAATCCAACAGTTTCTGGATTTGAAATTTGCTAACCTCGAAAATGAGATTGGGGTATTTCAATCAAGTATCGAGGTAATTTATTAACCCATTTGCATCAAAGCGCGGAATATTCCGCAAACCAGTGACTGCCTGCTATCACCGAGCGCGGAATATTCCGCGAGCCGCGACTGTTTCTTACTTATTTATAATTTTTTTATTTATTACTTCTGTTTTTTATTACCAGTTGCTTCATATTCAGATGTGACAGACCATATTTGATCGCTTATTTGACTGCAGTAAGTGATTATAATCAGTATATTGGTGGAGTTGATGTAGGGGACCAAATGTTGAGCAAATTTCACACTATGAGAAGAAAGAAAAAAGCCTATAAGAAAATATTTTTTTATTTTCTCGAAATGATGTTGCTGAATAGTTATGTTATTTTTAAAAATCATGAAAAAGATCCATCATTTCATGTTTATAAGCAGCTATTAGCGGAAGAAATTATTCACAAATATTTACCCAATATAAAAGTAAATAAGGCACCTATCAATGATTCTATAACGCGATATACTGGCAGGCATTTTCCTGTACGGATACCTCAAACCTTGGCAAAGGGGAATAAAACGTCAAAATGATGCGTTGCATGCTTATCCAACTCTATTCGAAGAGAGACGGTCTTTAAATACCATATTTGCGAGGTAGCATTATGTATTGATCATTTCAAAGAATATCACGAAAAGTAATTTAATTAAATTTTCATTGTATTATAAATAATTTTGTTTCATATATAAAAAAAAAAATTTGTTTTTCCTTTTTTTGTAAAAAAGAAAATAAAATGAGATGTTTGGGGTATAATATTGCGCATTAGTCGTTTTAGACACTGTATTTTGTATGAAATCCATACATTTTTTCAACGTGAGTTTCACACCCATATGTCCAACAGCGCGCGGTGATACGGGTCAGTCGTCCGCTGTTCGGTTCTGATCTTTAAGCACGGCGGTCGGAGTAGAGCGATGATGCAAATGGGTTAATAATTATACGGCATCAGATCTCAATACAAGAGTCTCCAAACTTGAGTCTTCAAACTCAAAATTGGAAGTTATCAATGAGATAAGCGATACACAAAAAAGATCCTTCAGCATGATTTTATTTAACCTGGTAGAAGCGGAACCTATATAGTAGCGTATCCGATAAATCTTCCGTAAATAAAATTTTATATAGAACACAGATTGTTGAAGCTTTAAACAATTTTTCCTGTGAAAGATTTGGAAGGAAAACCGGAAATAAAACTCGACCACTTTGAGTCACTTTCAATTCTCCAAGGATTCCACAAGAAATATTAAAAAATAAAAGAAAGTATACAGGAACCAGTTAAAGTTTTTTTTACCTAATCTTACCATAGGGGGTCATTTGACCCCTTATGAAATAATCTGATTTTTCGTAAAAAAACTCTTTATTTATTAAAGGAAATAATTTGCAATATCATTTCTGATTTCATATAAAATTAAACACACATTTTTATTGTTATAAATAAAACAATAAACTAATTACATTTTTTACATGTGATGGGATTCTCCTTCGTACATTTGTGTTGTTTTATTACCTGCACACAATCTTATTTAACTTTCTTTCCTTTTTCACCTGAATTCAGTTCACTTATTTGTCGAATTCTTTCCAACTCTCTCACTGGTCGTGCGGACATATTCAGGGTTGCAGTGAAATACAAGTCCAATTGAATGTAACAAAAATTGTAAAAATATAACTAAAACTGATCTTGCCAAGGGCCTTTACTAGGGCTAAGTCAATCTAAAATCTTTGAACGTAAGAATAACGAAGAATAATGTAAGAATCATCCTTTTTGCCCGAATTGACTCATTTTTATATGGAGGAGTTCTACTGGTCACTCCTCCATACCTCAAGGCGATACATCAAAAACGGCACTTACCCCAAAACCGCGAACAGCAAAAGACGAGCCTTCATCTTAATTTGCAAACGCCACTCTAACACACATATCAGGTTCCGACAAATGAAAGAGTCATTTGAGAAGCGTATCTGAATTTAGAATTAAGATTCGAGTTGGAAAATTGCTGAAAAATACGTAAATTTCGTAAGGGATCAAATGACCCCTCGTGGTACATAAGGTAGGCAAAGAATTTTTCCTGGTAAAAAATGAGCTAAGAGAAAAATGGAAAGCGAGAAATTGAATAATCAGACAATATAGAAATTTACAGAAAGTCAGATGAGCGAAAGAAATAACAACGAATGTGCAACCTATAAAGTAAATCTTAAAAGGGGTCATTTGACCCCGCTTGGTACGTTTAGTGTTAAATAACCTTCGTGCTGAACTAAGTGAACTGAATGACAACACAAAGACTATTAGATACGTCGACGGTAGTCCGAGGATCGTATCGCTACACCAAAAACTGCCAACAAATGCACCAAAACGTAGAAGGACTTTGAACTAAGATAAACGATCTATATCAATGCATTACTTGTCTCTCTTTTCAATACGATATAATCCTAATTGAACTAGACAAAAGTTATTTCGACGCAGAATTAAATTTACAAAATTATACTATATGCCGTTGTAATAGATCTAACTCTACGAGTTCACGTTCAAGGTGAGGTGACGTTTCAACTGCGGTAATAAATACCCTTAGAAGCCAAATAATACCTAATAATTGCTCTAAAGTAGAACGAGTATTTATAAATATTTCCCTTACATCATACAAACTGGTACTATGAGCTATTCACTTCTCTCCACTTTCCAACGAATTGTTTTATGATGCACACTGTTCATCAAACTCAGATATCTTATACAAATATCAAGATTGTAATCACTACGTTTTCGGAACAATTGTTAACAATACTTGCAGCTTTCATTACTTCCATTTGTTTTTCATGAAGAAAAGATCTCTGTATCTTTACTATCCTTAACCTTAAATTATCACAATTGATTCCAATGAAACACAATTCCAAATCGCATGGGAAAAATTTTCTTGTATCTTTACAAATACAACTTCATCGCCTGTTATAACAACTGCTGACTCTCTTTTACCTTGCGATAAATATCAGCCTCCATTCACACGTTCCGTGCTGGATCGTTTTTTGAAGATTTTTCATTCAGGGCGTGTGAAGCGTATACGACCCACACTTTTACGATTAAATGGTTTTAACCTACACTTTTTCAACAATACAAAACCATAATTAAAATTTTTTTTAAAACTCTTCATTTTACAATCAGGGTATCCACCCAATGGCTTGAACGGAAAGTTTAAGGAAGTATCAGTACTGCGTTTCGCGTAGCACTAAGCCTGTCAATTTGAACGCCTGGAAACCAGAGAAGGAAGTTTAACAAACGTGCAAGTTCCAGGGTTGCGTGAATGAGTCTAGTTTGCAGTGACGAGTTTAAATCGGTCTCAAAAGCGGTCATTCTCTCGCGTTACGATCCTAGCTTCCAAAATATATTCGTTGTGCGGTAACATGGCGGAACGAGCATGAGGTTTCTGGATGATTCGTAAGCACGTATACCGGACAAAGCATAGCAGGCTGAAGCGTTGCGTTCTACGGCTTTCGATGTATCTCCTCCATCGTAACAAGCGCTGGAAGTAATCGTTTTAACGTGCAATGCCAGCGATCGTTAAGTAAGTACAGTGGCTCAAAGTAAAACTCGAACACCTATATATTTTCAGTTTCTGAGGTTATTATGAATATAAGAAAACAAATTAAATGAAAAACAGAATTACTTTCAATAATTTACACTTAAGGTCATATAAAATTTATTAAGCAAAGACAACAATTATTCACGATAATTCAAAACAAAATGGAAATGTTAAAAGTCATGAAAACTAGCCTCAAACTGAAACTCGGACAGTTGGTAATCCTGTGGGAAAAACAAATGAAACGTGGGGAATCACCCTTCATTTTTTCATATTTTCATTTTATGCTAAGTATAGTAAGTAAAGTAAGACGTAGGAAGTCATTAGTTTCTGTGAAGTTTTGTTTTAATTTCTTAAAATGGCTAGACAATGTGGACAAACGTCATTAGAACTCCGCGAACTTGTTATAAGTCATTTTAGAGAAGGTTTGTCTGTAGGAAATATTGCATCAATAGTGAAACGCCGTCACTCTACAGTTCATGATATTATAAAACGCTTTAGATCCAGAAATAATATGGAAAATAAACCTAAACCAAGTAAACGGAAGATCTTCACAGAATCCGAGGAGCGTTGGATCGTACGACAAATTAAAAAAAAATCCGCAATTAAATGCCCCAAAGTTAGCTACTGAAACTAAAAAACATTTAGGAAAAGAAGCTAATCCAGAAACAGTGAGGATTATACTAAGAAAAAATAATTTCAACGGGAGAGTTGCTAGAAAGAAATCATTTGTGAGCAAAAGAAATCGTTCAAGAAGATTGCAGTTCGCGAAATTGTACAAAAATAAGGATTTTTCATTTTGGAGGACAGTTTTATTTACAGACGAGAGTAAATTTAACATTTTTTGATCCGATGGACAAACTTATGTTTGGAGAAAACCTAATGCGGAGTATAAGGAAAATAATTTACGATCTACTTTTAAACATGGGGGAGGTTCAATAATGGCATGGGGATGTATGTCAGCTGCTGGACCAGGAAATCTCCACATTATTGACGGGATCACGGATCAAACAAAATATCTACAGATTTTGAAGGACAATTTAAAGGATACTGTGGAAAAGTTAGGTATTGCCGATTTTTACAGTTTCTATCAGGACAATGATCCAAAGCATCGGGCTCATAATATTCGTCTATGGTTACTTTATAATTGTCCACATGTAATCGAAACTGCCGCTCAATCACCTGATTTGAACGTAATCGAACATCTATGGGCGTACTTAGAAGAAAAATTGAAAAGTCACATTATTTCTAATGCTAACGATTTAGAGAAAGCATGAAAAGAGGAATGGGCAAATATTGATCCTTTGTATTGCGAAAAACTAGTACGGGCCATGCCGAATCGATTAAAAGCCGTAAGAGCAAATAAAGGACTACCAACAAAATATTAATATCAAATAAAAATGGTATAAAACATATGTATCTACATGAAAATTTTCTACTGTCCGAGTTTTATTTTCAGGTCAAATTCCATTACTTTTTAAACTTCGTTTTTTTATGACGTAATATGAATAAATTTTGTTTTTGTTTTTAGTGGATTTATATGACCTTGAATAAAGCTTACTAAAAACAGCTTTAATTTTTGTTTATATTCTTTTCTTACCCTAACAATCACTTCATAAGGCACAAAAATGCAAAAATGTCAGTGTCCGAGTTTTACTTTGAGCCACTGTATATACTGTGGACTTCGCCGTGCGTCACGGCCAGATCGCGACCCAACGATGGTCCCAGTGATGGGAACAACGAGACTTGAATTTTCCCTACCTTTTTATTCGTCGTTTAAAAAATAACGTCTACACGGTTGATATAACCACTATTAGGTCAAAATAAATAAATAGGATTCAAATGTTAGGTAAAATAGTATTATTTAATAGTAGTAACCAAATATTAAGTATAAATATTATTATTTGAAATATTAATAAAAAACGCTCTATTTTATTTCAACTGTCATGTATAACTGCATATTAAGATGCTATATTTTTTGCAATAAGATTTTAAACACTAAATATTACGAGCTTCTATTATAAAGTATTTTACTTGTTTCAATTCAATGTCAATTTAGTTACAATGTCTAAATATTATTAGCGGTTCTTAACAAATAACTGTACGTAAATTAAAACATTTTAATTCCTTAACACTATTCCTACCGACACTTCACGTACACCTGTTCCTACCCCGACATTCCTATGTAAAACAGGCTACAAATTTAAAGGCGGTTCAATTGCATTGTATATCTGAAATTCTAATCGAAATGTTAAAAACGATCATTTGACCGGTCGTGGTAGAAATAGTGTTAAAGATTATCAAAATCAGTGAGATGTACCCGTTTCTACAAATTTACCCATTCTATTATTAATGTAGCTTGACTCAATATGCAACTTAATTATATGTACTCTTTTTTTTTAATACAGTCGAACCTCATTAACTCCTACCTCTTTAACTGAAAAACCTTAGTAAAATAAAAATTTTCTTCTTCCTGTTCCTGTCAGCTGCGGAACTCTTTATAAACCGAAGTACTAATTACTTTAACTCAAATTGCTTTGCATATGTTTAGGTATATTGTTTACTTCCATTACTCGAATTTAGTATAGCCATACCAGTACAAGTCGCGATTTACGTCTTTAAGTCAAGCTTTTATAGCTGTTACTTCTATAAATCGGAGTTGTACCCACCTTTTTACTATTTAAAAAGAATGCAAATAAAATTATACATATACATATGTCTAAAAATAAGTCATTTTCGAAAATTGAATTTTTCTTTCTTTATGTCAGAAATGATCAACCTTCATGCAAAGCCTTTTTTGACCGAATTTTTATATCTTAAACCTGTTACTGAAAAACAATCAAGTCGAAACTTCTATGACCCGAAGTAAGGGTTTTAGTCCATTAATCAAGTGATTAGGTAATCTTTGGGAAATTCCTGCCACGGAAAAGAAAAAGAGGGAAAAGAAAGGAAAAAAGGTCAGGGTTTGAATCTACGATGAAAAACCCTAACATTGTTTCAGTAATCGGACACTTTTTTTATAAAGGTACGGCCATCATTGCTTATATGTGAAAACTAAGAATTCAAGTACTGCCTTCCGCTCACTTGAAGACCCGCGGCAGGAATTCGAGAAAAGTGGAGGGGATACACGTATTCTCACGCACACGTTCAATTCTCGCTCGCTATTCGTCGCGGCAATTACCACATGGGTACTGCCTGACAAGGTCAGCGCGTTAGAGAGAGATAGTGAGAAACAAGCGGCAAACAGAGCCCCATTGGCGTAGATGCAACATATTACTATTATACAATAAATATATCTAATACAGGATGACAATTTTTACTAGTTTTTTTACAATATGCTAAGAAAGCATTGGTTGTATAATTACCATTAGAAATAAGTAAAATTCTTTTTAGAAACAAAAATAATGGAATAAAAACTTAATTTAGAAGTAAATAAAAATGAATCTGCATTCATTTCACAAAAAGTTATATATATAATTGTAAAAATAAATGTACAATATGTTACCTTATTCGTCATTGGAACTTATGCTGGAGTCAGACTCAGCATCAGATTCTTCATCCGTTATGCGATCTATATCTATACGAGATCGCTATGGTTTCAATGAACATTAATTTTAAGGAAGATACATCGTTCCTTTTAAAGTTTATACAACAAAAACCATGCACACTTCTATTACACACATATTTCATATAAGAAATTAATTTTTGTTTATACGATAAAACGTATTTCATTTTCAGCAATCTATTTATCTATTCCAGCTATACAAAAAACCGTTAATATTACATGTTAGAAATATTTAAAAATTTTATAGTCTGAAGAAAGGTTTGCCTATGCCTGATGACGGTTCTGGGGTAAGTGCTGTGTGGTTCATCACAGTCCTCTTTCCCGAAGGCTGCATAGCCTTCCCCACTCCGTGGCCAGATCCTACAGGACAGAGGTTCTTTCTTTTTGGCGACGCAACGTCGGGTTGCTCGCAAATGTTTAGGCTTTCCCGCGACTATATAAACAATACCACCCTTGGCGCCTGATGGCTGCACGTCTTCGAGACGTCCGCCGTCAAGGGGTGCCTTGGGGTTGCATTCATACTTTCCAACAAGTTCTCTCGCCAGGCACACCAGATACCCAGTCATAAATCGGTCACTCGCCTAAATTACGGTCTAGGCCCTTTTTCAGCGACCACCCAAAATGCGGTGTCGCTACCATACATAATATCCTTTTTTATATTAAATAATTCTTATGAAATAAAACAGAAACTTCATGCATTAAATGTAAGCATAAACAAAACCTCAGTAATTTGTAGTTTCCAATCTTTACATTATATACGTATTGAGATAGGAACGCAATTAAAATCTATTCTTACTACTATGGCAGAGCGCGTGGCTAAGGCTCAGAACGTGCGCTTAAGGTGGGGATGGGCGGCCCGATCCCTCTTTGCCCCTGTACCGTCCCGCGGGACTTCAAGTGAGCGGAAGACAGTACTTTAACATGATCTTAATCATTTGGATTCATTGAGTTTCTGTCATTGGTGTTTTACTTCGTAACACATAAAACTACGTAATGTGCTTTAAATACTGAAAGATAAAAATGCTCAGATTCAGAAAAGACTCTTTTATAAATAATCAAAACGCAATCAGAGGTCTTAAAACGTGTTTTTCCACGAAAACAAGTTTTTCAAAATTCTTTTTATCACAAGAGCATCTTTGTATGCCGAAAAATAAATATAATAGGCAGTTAAGATCTCGCGCGGCCCGTGCAGCAAGCTTGCTTTCCCAATCGGTTGGATTTCAGCGCTACAAGGGTAAGAGAGAAAGACTTTCATCTGCTTTCTCTCTAGATTTCCCGAAGTCATCCGAAACGCTGAGCTCACGTATACGCGCCTCCTGCGGTAGTGTGCATAGTGGAATGAGGTATCTCGGGACTCCTGTCGTCAGTTATGCATCAAAGGATCGATCCGCCCATCACCACCAAGCTGCACCATCTGAATCTTAGCCGCGCACTCTGTCATAGTAGTAGGAATATATTTCAATTGCGTCTCTATCTTAATATGCATATAAATATAAAACTTGGAGACTATAAAATACTGAGGTTCTGTTTATGCTTATATTTAATGCATAAAATGTCTGTTTTATCTCATAAGTAATATTTAATGTAAAAAAGGATATTATATAATATTAACCGTTTTTCTATAGGTAAAGTAACAAAGATGATATTGAAATATAATTAAATTTCCTTAATGGAGTCAAATATTCTGTATGACATAATCCGACTTAATCCTAGTCATTTTCTACAAAAAAAAAAACTATATTGAGCCATGTTTCCCAAGAGAACAATGTTCCAAAGGTATTACCATTTGATATTACTATTACTGCATATAATAATTTTACTGGTAATTATATAACCAATGCTTTCATAGCCCTCGACACATTGCCTCGGCTGCCCACGCGCGATTGTCTTCTCTTTTGGGCGACGCTGTCTGATATGAAATGAGATACGTATTCGCAGATACGTTTCAGCCAGAGAAAAAATTTCGCTGGAATTGTAGGCAGATAGGCAGATACGTAAGATGATGCTAGGAAATTGAAATTCAATGCTGGGACTCATGGGAAACTGATATTTCAAGCAGGTAACAGATTTATAATTAACGAAGTGTGCATCGTTCTTTGAATTGTTAATTGTGGACATAATACCAACGCTATAATTTTACAGAGAAAAATGTTGTAAGATTGTAAAGGCATTGAATGTGACGACTTAATTTTGAATATTGCAGATATTGTGTATAGTCTTCCGCTCACTTGAAGTACCGCGGCAGGAATGCGAGAAATGCGGAAGGGATACGCCTATTCTCACGTACCCATTCACGTACACATATTGAGATAGGGCCGCAACTGAAATCTGTTCCTACTACTATGGCAGAAAGCGTGGCTAAGATTCCGAACGTGCGGCTCGGGTGGGGATGGGCCGCCCAATCTCCCTCTTTGCCCCTGTGCCGACCCAAGGGACGTAAAGTGAGCGGAAGACTATACTTAAAATGTTTTAATACTCCGCCTACGGATTATGGGTCTTTTGTAACCCATGCTGAGAGTCATTCGAAAGCGATAACACATCCAATGACGGACGCTGCGTGGTAGGAGAAATGTGACGATCGCACTAGCCCATATATAATACGTATCTGACTACATAGTCTGTTTTTTGGCAACGCTGTAAGAAAGAAACATGTGCAGCAAATCGGAACAGTTATTTATTTCAAAGTTTATTTTGTATTTCCCTCTCCTTATTATTGTTTTAGCATTTTAGCATTATATTTTAGTATTTAATATTTAGTAGTTTACACTATTTTTGTATTTAGTATTTAGTATTGTATATTATTTTTGTATTTACTATTTAGATTTTAGCTTTCAGCACTATGTAGGAACGTAAAATAAAAAAAAGGTTGTTGTTGTCTCTGCATAGGCAATGATAATAAATATATAGCCGTGTGCGATAGTTGTGATAGACCCATCTACAGTGGCTGTTGGAAATTCGTATCCTAACGAATAAATAAAAATCAATCGCCTCGAAGAAATATTTATGTAAGGTCGAGCTATCGGCTGAGGAGGTTCCAGGAACGGGTCAAGTGGTTTTCCTTACCACGCTGTGCGTAAGAATTAGAGGACCCTAATGAACTGTGTTCTTTAGCCTCTTTTCTATTCATTCGAGTCTTGCCTCTCGCTGTGTAGAGATCAGGTTCAGAAAGCGATATACCTTCCCTTAGAAATAAAGTTTAGTAAATTCATAAGTGAACAGTTATCATTATTTTATTCCTTTCAATCCATAATCTCCAATAGTGGCCATTCGAGAAAAATCCAGCAAATTTTATATAGCATGCGTGACAATATGTAAATATACAATAAATATAACCTTGACGTTTGATAATTCAGGTTATTATTATTTTTTCCTATACGCTGCTATATCTTCCTATGAATCGGATGATTGTCACTGCATACAGTATCGGTGAGGCAGCGCGTAGCATTGGTTGAGCCGCCTAGACCAGGGGTCGGCAACCTGCGGCTCTTTGTTTGTGAAGCTGCGGGGCTCATTAGCTCCATACGTAAATATTGTTTATTTTATCAGAAAAAAACATTTAAAACTGATTCTGAATCGATTAACGAGGATTAGGCACCGATTCTATCTCTCAGCCACTTGTACTCGCTTTTCACCACACCCCTCCCCCATGACACGCGTCGTCACTGTCGTCAGTAAATGTTTAATAGTTTCAATTTTTCACTTAAATAATAAGTAATTATCTAATAATGCCATATATATATATATATTATCTAATTTGTTGTGAAAAACACTACTTATACATGAATAAATAGATATTTTTTCTTATGAATAAATAGATTAGTTTTTTTTTTATCAAAAAACTTTATTTATGCGAGTGCTATTTATTGCTGGCACGAAAAAATTTTGTGGTTCTTTAAAAACTTTGAAATTTTGTAAATTGTAATTTTAGATTCCTCCGACTCAAAAGGTTACCGACGATTAGTGGAATATCCGTGAGGATCTCGAAGGACCCATAGTCAGGCCGCCAAGCTTCTGTAGTCGGAGGGTTAATAGTAAACGAGGATTCATCTTTCCAATAGTATGATGATTCTATCAAAATCTCCTTGATTTGGATCAAAAAGACTGCACATATATATCTATACATATTTCTGTTACCTTACTTTAATTATAAATATTCATAATCAATTTTACAGGATACAAACAACGTTCTGCTAATTTTCTACATTTAATTGAAATTGATAGCACTTAAAACAGAGTTTATGAAACTTGATACTAGAGGATTTAATCTACAACGTAAAATTATAAAACTATTAAAACAAACCTATCACAGATATCAGGTACAACAATTTACCATTTAATCTGATAGAACGTTGATAATCTGTACGTCACATTGTTTAAAATAAATTTTCTGAAAAAACGATAGATATCAAGTATTTTTTAAGGACTATATTATGTGTTCACCAATATATGGTATTATTTTACTAAATCAAATTTCCGAAAATTCGATTGCTTTAATGGATTTCTTTCCTTTTGTTGGAATCATTAAAGTTTCACTGTATTTTTGTTAAAAGTAGTTTCGCATATGTATAATGCATGACACTTCATACACGAGACTGTGAAAATGTGACGTATGCTACACAAAGGCACCGAAAAATCTGCGGCAGCGAACGTGTTAAGCTGTTTCCGGCCGTAGCGCTGATATAAGTAGCCCAATGCGAATACGCGACGAATCGATTACAGAGCAGCGTTTTATTTGTGAGAGTACAATTATCTCTCGGGGCCTATGTCTGAAAGGTATCGGGGGTTAAGTGCAATTTATGCCCTATATTGTAGTTAAGAGAACAATTTTATGGAGGAAATTATAGTACACGATCGCTGAATATATTGACGATGCCGAATAAAAATGTTTCGTTGACGGCAAACGCGTAATTACACAGCTGAGATGCGCAGCTTACACGCTCGACCGCTGCAATGTGCAATCGCCCGAGTTAACTTTCAGTCAAAGATCATTCTTTCGGCGAAATCGTAATTTGCGATTGCTCTCGATATGTGGAATGTCGAGCCAGAGCTCAGCGGTTGGCTTCGAGACAAATGGCTTTCGTTCACGTGAATGTACATAGTTTATACGAGGTAATCAATTTTGCACAGGGAGAAAAACTTATTTTAACTTTTCTATAAGTTCGATCGTACTGCTCGCAAAACAACGTTGGATAACACAGTTTTGTGCACAACCGACAAAAAATTTGGATGCATTAAAATCTTTGTGAAAATATAACTATATGTTCTTTGTGAGTTCTTTGCAAATGTGTGATCATTTTTATACAAAGGATTGGGACATTCACAGTGAAAAAAACAACTTACACACTAGAGAGAAATGGTCAATTTGCCTAAAGTAGGAACAAAACATACAGAGTATTATTAACAAAGAGAAATTTTTATTATGTTAAACAATATAAAATATGTTTTAATATGATGAAAATATATAGCCTAGTACTTAAATGTTATACAAATTCGCTATTTTACTTATTTTATCCTAAATTTGTTAAATGTTCGAATATTTTTGTGACCTGAAAGCAGCGACTTCTTCGTATGCCGTGTTCGTTTTTAATCGAACCAATATTTTTGTTGAAATTTTTGTTAACCGAAGTAAATTAAAAAGTATCCTCATAATTTGGTAATTACTATTAAGATTGTATTAATATTTATTAGAATGTTAGAAAAAAATTTAACATTACGCTCAGAAAGTTATTGAACTAGTGTACTATGTGATCGGTGTGACGACTGCTCACGCGTAACTACGGCACTGCTGCAGCAGCAGTTCGGCAGATAAGCGAGCGATGGGTCGCATGGCGGCGAAATGTCGTGTCTGCGTTGCTGACAAATGTTTTGTCAAACTGTTCGACTTTAAAGTCGCTTTACCATTTCTATCACACGGTTTCTACTTCAAAAAAGTCTACAAAATCCGATGCTATGTAGTATTTTTATGTTAGACATCTAAATATTCGTAAATATGAGAAAATATCGGGGAAAATATCGGATAAATACGAATTTCGGCGCTTTTTTTAAACTTTGACTGTTATTTATAACTAAGTAAAAGCTTAAAAAATTATAACTATTCATACTGGCATATTTAGGAGTCTCTCCTCTATCTTTTGAGCCGAGTTAGACCTGTCTAACATTTTTAGTTTCGACGCAATACTTCATTTCAGCTCAAGATCTATTTTTTTAACAAAAATTCGTGTTTTTTGAAAATTGAAGGTGATAGAGCAACTCTACTTCCGGATTTTTAGCTACTTCCGGTAGCTTAGCCCTACAAGTATCACATAGTGGCTCTGATGCCAGATTGGGGACCGGAGTTCTCGAGAACACCCCCCACCACTACGCACACTACCGCAGGAGACGCGTGTACATGAGCTCAGCGTTTCGGACGACTTCGGGAAATCGAGAAAGAAAACAAATGAAAGTCTTTTTCTCTCGCTCTTGAAGCGTTGAAATTCATCCTATGTTGGAAAGCAAGCCAGCGGCACGAGCCGCGCGGGATCTTGACTGCCTATTTTCATTTTTCGACATACAAGGATGTTGTCTTGTAATGAACAAAAATTTCGACAAAATTTTTGTCGCGGAAAAACACGTTTTAAGACCCCCCTGATCACGTTTTGATTATTTAAAAATGAACTTTTTTTTTAGTTTCACGCATTTGTTAATACGATTATGCCTAAACGGTTGAATGGATTTTAATGAAATTTTATATTCCAATTTTATATTTTCCTCTCAAGACCTGGTTAAATTTTGAATAAAATTTATTCAAAAATAATGATGGTTACCGCTTAAAGTTACAGGACTACCTTTCATTTCCTAAATTTAAAAATCTGCTTTATATTTAAGCATAAAATGTATTTAACATGTAGATTATTAAACGACAGATACTTTAATACTCTGGTTTAATTAAATTTGTGAAAATGAGTATCCACTCTTGGCCAGTACCGTGCATGCTATAGCAGCCTTCGATAGAATAATATATGTTTGACTCGATTTTATATTTACAAATTAATAACATACAACATGCACGTTACCGCTCGATGGAAACCGCGGGAAGGTGGTGGTTTCTTCCATCAGGAGGGAAATGCAAACAATTTGGCATGCAATTCTATAACATCGCGAGATTCGTTACAAAATTGAAAGAAAGTATAAATACATCAACTCGTAATAATACTAAATTGTAGTGTCATAGGTCGTAAAAAAAATTCGTTAGGGAATTGAGAATCCACGTGATTTACGCTTTCCGGCCGCTGGTGTTTTGTTTTTGACGATCACGTTGCGCGGCATTTAACGGTTAAACAGTACACAATTAATCATCAGCGGCTGCAGAAGGATACAGTGACCAGTTTTTCAAGTAAGTGACGTTTCAGATTTTTAGTAGGTTCCTTATTGTTTCCCCTTTCCGTTTGCTAGTGTTTGCTTTTTTTTGCTTTTTAAATTTTATTATTATAATTTTTTTGCAATAAAATGGAAACATTCGAGAAACCGATTGGAAAGAATTCTCACGTTTTTCGGCCGTCGTGGCAAACGCATGCGATGATACGATCGTGGATTCGCGAAGTACCGAGCAATAAATGCCTTTTTTATTGCTCTGCATGTGAAAAAACCTTTTCCTGTAGTTCCTCGAACGTTAAAGGGCACGCGTAATCTGTGAGACATAAATACCTTTTTTCTAAAATAAACCCGCGAACAAGCATGCAGCTCAAAGGGTTGACAAACACTTTTATGCCTCAATGGCTTGAAATTGAACATTTCAAATCCTGGTTGCATAAGGTCATCGATAATCCTTTTTCGTGTTTTTGTTCGGTATGTAACAAAACTTTTACATGCGGAATGTCGCAAATTAAACGTCACGCAGATTCCAAGTGCCATATCGAAAGTTGCAAGAAAAGTGGAATAGATGTGAGGAAATCGATGAACGATTTCAATACGCAATTTGGGGAATCGCCTTTGTCATTCGATGAAAGAAAGAGAAGCGCAGAAATTCGATTTGCGGCTTTAATTGCGGAGAAAAATATTTCTCATCAGTCGGCAGAGGCGATTCTCAAATTTTTCCAAAATGTGGGGAAAGATCCTCATGTTTTGGAAAGTATGACGTTAGGTCGAACAAAGTGTTCGAGTATTATATCAAACGTTCTGTACCCTAGGGAGACAGAACGTCTTAAAACGGTGTTACAAAACACCAGATTTAGTATTTTTATTGATGAAACGACAGATATCACGAATGAGAAATGGATGACGTTTCTTGTTCGGTATGTCGCACCCGATACTTTGGATGTTCAAACGGAATTAGTAGAATTAATTAATCTTAACACGAAGGATTGTAATGCCGAAAATATATTCACTTCTTTTAAACATGCAATGTGGAAAAGACAAATTCCGTTTGAAAACATTGTCGCGCTATCTTGTGACAACGCTTCTGTCATGATAGGGCGGCACTCGTCATTCAAAACAATACTTGCAGAAATCCGCGGTGAACAATTTTTCACTTTGCCATGTCCATGTCATACCTCTGCATTGGTACTGCGTGCAGCATGCACTGCCATTCCCGAGGTCTGCGAGGAATTATTACGTGGAGTTGCCTCTTTTATTTATAGTAGTCCCAAACGTTCGGCCATTTTCCGCGAATTTCAACAAGCTTTTCAATTTACCGACCGCAAAATTTTAAAACTGTGTACTACGCGATGGTTATCTCGTTACTCATCGGTAGTCACACTTTTAGAAAATTGGGACAGCGTAGTGTATTTTCTGCAAGAGTTGATTATAAGTGAAAAGACGAAGTCTGGGGAACATCTTCTTATCATGATGCAAAATCCGGAAGTTAAAGCATACCTCTATTTTTTGAAGTATGTTCTCGAGTTTTTTAATAATTTTAGCTTATTTTTTCAAGCTCGAGAAACAAGGATCCATTTCCTTCAAAAGACTGTATTATCGCTTTTATTTAATATATTAAGTAATATTTTAAAACCGCAGCTTTTGAAGCACATGGATTTAGTCAGATTAATAGATTTTTCAAGATGCGACAATCAGGGGTCGCATCTAATAGTGTTCATTTGGGTACGGAGTGTGATACCTTCCTCCGTCAATTAACCCTTTCGCTACGAGTGTCGCCTATAGGCGACATCCGCGCGACGTTCTGTGTGTACGAGCGTCGCCTATAGGCGACATCCGCGCGACGACCTGTGTGTACGAGTGTCGCCTATAGGCGACGTCAGTTCGATACCACTTGACCATGAGCGCTGCGACATCGTAAAGATGTTTTTATCTTTAGGCATAATGCACATCGATGGCATTTGTCTCATTCTCTGGTTGATTCGTATTTGTTTAAAACAAGTGAAATATTAGCATGTAATTTTGTTCGGTCCTTAGTTAATAATAATAGAGACAATGGTGGTATTATAAGCTGGAGATATCAGCGAGATATCTTCAAACATTCGATAGTGACGTAAGCTAAGGATAGCAGCGAGATATCTCAGATCATTTGAGATTTATCACACTGAATTAAATTATTGAAAATTTTAATTTGATATTGTAAAGTGTAATTGAGAATTCTTAAATATATTTTTATTGATATACTAATTGGAAAACCTTAAAATATGTTGTTGTGTAACACTTAAAGTATCGTACGATCCGGAGAATGGTAAGTCTGCACAGAAAGATATGCGTCCGAACACCACTTTACCTAAATACAATATGCATACTTTGCGGCGCAGTGGTCCGTTCAGTGGCGCTACTTCGGCGGCACGCGGGCCCGTACAGCGGTGACGCTTCTACGGAAGACACTGCCGTAGCGAAAGGGTTAACTGAAGAGGGCAAATCTGACGTCGTCCAAACCGTACGACAAAATTGTATTAAATTTTATATCACAGCTGCGAACGAAATTCGTAATCGATTACCAATCGATGACGAATTTCTCAGCAGATTATGTGTGTTTGAACCACTTTTGGCTTTATCAAACTGCGAAAGAGACATTTCCTTCAGAAATGTTCTCTTTATTGTGCAGAAATTCGGCGGTTTCGATGAAGAAGATTTGCAAAAAGAATGGGCAATGTTACATTTGGACTTTGCACATGATAGGGAGAATTTAGTACATAAGAAGTTCGATGAGTTTTGGAAAACAATCTTGATAACGCGAAACAATTTAGGCTTTTTTAAATATCCTAATTTACAAATTTTATTAAATTCAATTAGATGTTTGCCAAATTCGAACGCCGATGCTGAAAGATCGTTTTCCATGCTTCCCGACATAAAGAACAAGAAGCGAAACAAACTCGGTTCGGCCACCGTTAACGGAATTTGCGTCGTGAAATCGGCATTAAAGGCAAACGGGGATAAAGCTCAGACCATGGAGGTAGATGATACACATCTATCTCTCGTGTCATCTGATATTTTATATGCTAATTCTGTTAAGCAACAGAAAAATAGATTACGGCTATATGCCGCCAATGACGGCAGCATCGCGGATCCTCCCCCTTTGTCGGATAATGCGGATTAACAATGTCCAGAATATTATCAATTTCATTTATTTTCAATTCCATCATATTTTTGGACATCGTTAACGTGTAAATATGTAATCGATTTTCCTCATATCATTTTTATGCTTTTCATGCTGTATATTCGCTTATTCGCTTATATAAATATAAAGAGAATGTTGAGGTAATTGTACAAATAAATATATATCTTTGGTTATATACATTTTATATGTAACAATTATCTCGAAATTCAAACGCATGTAATATAGTAAATTCCTTTGCTTTGCTTTCTATTCTTTGGAGATGTAAATAATTGGCAGCACGATCTTTCTTAGCACGATGTCTTTTTTTCTATTTTTATAATTTCTTTCAATTTTCTAACGAATATCGCAACATTATAGAATTGCATGCCAAATTGTTTGCATTTCCCTCCTGATGGAAGGAACCACCACCTTCCCGCGGTTTCCATCGAGCGGTAACGTGCATGATGTATGTTATTAATTTGTAAATATAAAATCGAGTCAAACATATATTATTCCATCGAAGGCTGCTATAGCATGCACGATACTGGCCAAGAGTGGATACTTATTTTCACAAATTTAATTAAACTAGAGTATCAAAGTATTTGTCATTTAATAATCGGCATGTACTTAAATACATTTTTAGTTAAATATAAAGCAGATTTTTAAATTTAGGAAATGAAAGGTGGTTCTGTAACTTTAAGGGGTAACCATCATTATTTTTGAATAAATTTTATTCAAAATTTAACCAGGTCTTCAGAGGAAAATATAAAATTGGAATATAAGATTTCATTAAAATCCATTCAACCGTTTAGGCATAATCGTATTAACAAATGCGTGAAACTAAAAAAAAAGTTCATTTTTAAATAATCAAAACGTGATCAGGGGGGCGTAAAACGTGGTTTTCTGCGACAAAAATTTTGTCGAAATTTTTGTTCATTATAAGACAACATCCTTGTGTCGAAAAATGAAAATAGGCAGTCAAGATCCCGCGTGACTCGTGCCGCATGCTTGCTTTCCAACATAGGATGAATTTCAGCGCTTCAAGAGCGAGAGTGAAAGACTTTCATTTGTTTTCTCTCTCGATTTCCCGAAGTCGTCCGAAACGCTGAGCTCATGTACACGGGTCTCCTGCGGTAGTGTGCGTAGTGGTGGGGGGTGTTCTCGAGAACTCCGGTCCCCAATCTGGCATCAGAGCGTAGTGGTTATAAGGAAACAAAAAACGTTGATCAGTGGTATTGGACCAAACCTCTTACCTCGGGTTATAGAAATTTCGACTTGATTGTTTCCCAATAAGAGGTTTAAGATATAAAAATTTGACCAACAAAGGCTTTGCATGAAGGTTGATTATTTTTGACATAAAGAAAGAAAAATTAAATTTTCGAAAACGAATTGTTTTTAGACATACATATGCATGATTTTATTTGCATTTTTTTAAATAGTAAAAGGGTAGATACAACTTGGAATTATAGAAATAACAGCTATAAAAGATTTGAAATTAATTTACGAATGTCATCATACCATTTTATTTTTTTTATACTTTGCAGTTCAATAAATGTATACATATATACACATACGGTTAAGAATTAGCAACTTATAGTGGCATCCAATAATTATATTAGGTTGTCCCATAAGTTTCTTCCGCGCCACGCTATGAGTGACTCTAAGTGGCTGTGTTTATATAAGCATGCAGACTTATATCTTAGCCGTTTATGGCATCCGTTTCAGTCGTCCCAGAGCTGTTTCAAAGTACGTTTCGCTGGTGACAAAGTCTCTTTTAAAATTTTTTCTGCACCGTTCAATATGGAGAGCCAAAAGAAGCATTTGCGGCATGTTACGCTTCATTGCTTTAAAAAAGGCAATAGTGCAAAGGACACTGCAGAGGAGATTTGCACCGTTTACTGGAGTGGTACTACGACTATTAGGACCGTCCGAAATTGGTTTAAAAAATTTAGAGCTGGTAATTTTTAGTTGAAAGATAAAGACCGCAACGGCCGCCCAGCAACGACGGATACGGACATTATCAAAACTATGCTCACTGAAAATCCGCGATATAGTGTGCGTGAGATAGTGGATGCCACTAATATTCCCAAAACAACGGTACATAAACGTTTAATCAAGATGGAATATGCGAATCAATATGAAGTTTGGGTTCCACACCTATTGACGGAGACCGGCCTTATGAACCGCGTCTCTACGTGCGATTTGCTTCTCCAGCGACATGAAAAGGATTCTTTTCTAAAGAGGCTTGTCACTGGAAACGAGACTTGGATTTTATACCAAAATGTGCATCGAAAACGCACTTGGTCTAAGGAAAATAGACCTTCAACTGTTGCGAAACCTGGACTTCATCCGAAGAAGGTTCTTTTGTGCATTTGGTGGAACTGGAAAGGTGTAGTGTACTACGAGCTCTTTCCTCAAGGTGATACGACCAATGCTGACAAATATTGCAATCAACTCGATCAATTGAAAGCCGCCATAGCAGAAAAACGGCCAGAATTGGCGAACCGATGAGGCGTCGTTTTCCATCACGACAACGCAAGACCGCATGTTGCGTTGGCCGTAAGGCAAAAATTATTACAGTTTGATTGGGACGTTCTACCTCATCCTCCGTACTCCTCAGACCTTGCTCCAACCGATTATTACTTGTTCCTCTCCTTAAAAAATTCTCTCCGTGGTAAATCTTTCAAATCCGTAAGCGAAATAAAAACACACCTTGATGAACATTTTGCAAATAAGCTTCAACAATTTTGGAAAGAGGGCATAATGAGGCTTCCTGAGAGATGGAAGAAGATTATTGAACAGAACGGTTCATATATAACATAATAAATTCACCTTAAACAACAAATATCGTGTATTCATTTTGCATCAAAAAAAGGGAAGAAACTTATGGGACACCCTAATA